>CAUYSK010055408.1:0-102051 GCA_963575035.1 Avahi laniger | reverse complement strand
AATACCTCTTGTATTAACCTGGATGGAGCTGGAGACCATTCTTGAAAGTGAAATATCCCAAGAATGGAAAAACAAACACCACATGTACTCACCATTAAATTGGAACTAATCATTCAACACTTATGTGCACGTGTGGAAATAGCATTCATCGGAAATCAAGCAGGTAGGGGGGAGGGGATAAATTCACACCTAACCTGTACAATGCACACTATCTGGGGGATGAGCACACTTATAACTTTTACTCAAATGGTACAAAAGCAATTTATGTAACTAAAACATTTGTACCCTGTAATATTCTTAAATAATAAAGAAAAAAAAAAAGAAAACTCTTATCAAGATTGATATATTAATGAATTTAATAAATACTGTTTTTATTATTTTTCTCAGAATATGCTCTCAGGTTCTCTATGAAATCTGAGATTAATTATGATAAAGAACATTGTAGTCCAAATAATTAAAGGAAAGAGATAGCAGCACCCATATTGCTATCAAAGTGGTATATAATGCTACCATAGAAAAAGCAAAACTAAAGATATATACTGAAAGGAGAGTGAAAACTTCAGTTATACAAATTGTCAGGGTTTGGAATTGACACCTAAGTGAAAGTGTTGAAAGCTTCATCATTTAGGTCATCTCAAACTTGATTTTACCACATTCATGAAATCCTATGGTCAAATTCTTATCCTTTCCACTAGTTACATAGTTCTTCCATGCACAGACCTGCCATTGACTTCCCTGTTTCCATGCACAAAGCTGTTATTCACTTCTAGGAAAGTCAGCGGCTCTGTGGAATTGGATAAGAATTTGGCCTACAGTGAGTGATTTGAATGAATGAATTTGGAATTGGCAAGAAAATACAAACATATGCCACATTTACTTGGTACATTCATGCTTCAAGACAACTCAGGTAGCACATAAATTCAGTGTAAAAAGCCAAGAGATTTTCAGTATGAACCTGTGACAAAGTCAGCCTAAATCTGTATTTATTTTTGTTATATTTAAAGAACAAGTAAAAAAATATTTAATTACTGCTCATTGGAATGTACAAGGCTGAAGAGTCTCTTTGGATAAAGTCATATATGGCCCTTGCTATTTACAGTGTTGATGTCAGAAGGCAGAACTAACAGTCATGTTACAGGCTAATTTAACATATGTAAATTTATTGGTTGTTTTTAAAATACACTTTTTTTTAAAGCCAGTCTTCATTGGATGGATTGATATTGGACTACTTGCAAATTAAGTGGTATTTTTTGCTTTTATAGGCAAAATACAACCAAAGTATGTGGTGGTCCATTTATATGCTGGCATCAAGTTGGAGAGAATCTGAACCTTCTCCTATTTTCAGTAGACAAATTTCTTCTCTCAATATTATTGCTCATGCAATTTTAAGTACCGGAGACATTAGGCCTTTAAAAACAAGAAATGTTACATTTTTGACAGCTTTTCCCTTCCACTGACTGAAACAATAAAAATAAACATGAAGCTGTCGGAATGGCCCCTGCATATTATGTCATTTGCATGTGATTTCCTTTGCTTCTCTAGATAATTGAATTTATTCAGGCAATTTATTTTTTAAATGTGTAGTCTCTGTGAATGGAAACATCTTAACTAAACACAACCCGTTTATTTCCTCTTAATGAAATATATACATGTATGGTTATACTTCTGTTAGAACCAAGGGAGTAGAAGGAAAATAATGGAAAAACCAAAAATGTACTATCAAAAAAAATTAATTAAAGAGATGAAGTATGACTCTTGTAACCAAATATTCTTTGTGTTCACTCCTGTCTGTGTTCGAGGTCTCCAGGTGCCCAGTAGGAACTTTTTAATTATTTTCCCATGTTCAGTGTTGCTAAGTATAATGAGTAGAAAGCAGCAGACCTTTGTAAGAAGCCTGTGTGTGTGAATCACCTCAGAGCTAGTAAGCATGGAAATAGCTGGTTGGTGCCCATGCTGAGACTCAGTCTTAATAAATTTCAGGCTTAAAATTACTATTTAAATTGAGCTAATTTAGTCAAACAATGTGGCCTTATAACACAAATAGCCTATATTCTCTTGGTCTTGGGAATATAAAGAGTCCGTGCTTTTATTTTGGATTGTCTTTTTTGTGGCTTATTGAGCACCAACACAGTATCGCTTTGGGATGTCAAAAATATCCAGGGATATTCAGAAGACAGGAATTCGAGAAGAATTGTAGAAGAGAACACATTTGTCCAAAATCCAAAATTATTAATCTCCTCTCTGTACTTCATAGGATTTAGTATAACTTAAATACAATTTCATTTTTATATGTATATCTTCCCCAGGTTCTCTTGACAAAGTAATTTACTAATGCGGAAAATTCTAGAGGCCGAATGAAACAGCACCAAGAACTCAACATTATGAGAACCCATGTGTTGTAAGGGAACATTGTTTCAGTTTCTAATTTTCCCCTTTATTTTTACAGTGTTGTCTTTTTGTCATACTTTAGTTTTACTTCCTAGAATAATTAAATCCTTTTTTCTGACATTTCTGTTTAGAGCCTTCTCATTTTCCTACTTCTCTCTCTGTTTTATATATTCTATATGTTCTCATTATTATTTCTATGTTGGCCTTTTTTTTTTTTTTACAAAACGTCCTTCACCCTTCAAAATCTAATTATAAAGATAAGCTTTCAGAAATTTACATGGTAAACCCAAGTCATTGAAGGAGGTGTTACCCACTTATAGCTGCCATTTTTAGACATATGTGAAGAGGACTTAGCCATTTGCTCTTCTCTCTGTGGACACTCTCTGAGAGCTTCTGACCTAAAATGGATTTAATAATTCACTGGAAAGAAAAGCTTTATAAATCATCATTTTACAGCCTTTATTTCTTCACCTGTATCTTGTACTTCCAGGCATATCTACATTCTGATGTTTCACATACAAATTTTAAAATCTCAGATAATAAGCTCATCATTTGTATCTCCTAAGGGAGATTATTGGTGCCTATTACTTACAGTGCTGGGGTCAGAAATCAGGGCTAAAGCTCAAGTTATAAACTAATTTAGTTAAATGGATTTATTAAAACTTCCGAGATATACTTATTCTATTTTTAAAATCATCTGTTTGCTAACCATTTTTGTTCTGTCAATACCATAATCATAATTTCAACTTCCCAAGAAAAAAATCGTGTTTATGGTTAATTCCTTTCTTCTTATTTTCAAGTTATCTAATCCTCTCATTACTTCCTTCAAATTGTCCCTAGGATTTCATTTTTTTTTTTTTTTGGCTTCTTTTTTGCCCTTCTCTTGGGAAAGTGACATAAATTGTAAAAAACAGAAGAACATATACAAAATAACAAAGTACCTGTATGTGTACCCCACACACACATGCACATAGACACATGAAATAACAAACAATAAAAATCTCCCTGAGTGCACTATCATCCAGTATCATATGTTGTGCACAGAACATCCAACCATCTAAAAGTGGCTGTTAGCCTTTTTCCATATGACGTACTTATTCCCATCACTGTCCCTATAGAAGTTACCATTACTGGGCTGTGGATGCAGTGGATGAGGAGGGAAGGGCAATGTACTCTGGAATGTGAACAAAAATAATTTGAATATATGCAGTTTGAAAAAGCTCCTTGCTGAGTGTAACCTATTTTCCCAAACAGTTGATAATCGCAGATGACAGATAGATTTGATGGTTCTTTTCAACTCCCACTGCTACAATCTAGAGGAAGGCTTTTTATTGTCACATATGTGTCATGGTAACAGTTCTCTATTCAGTGGAGATCCTTACTTTCTCCTCTACCCAATTAATTCTACGTACCACTGCTAGGCTAATCTTCCTAACAAGCTACTTTAATAGAATCACTCACTACAGAATCAACAATAGGTCTCCATTGCCTGCCAGGTCAAATGTAAACTTCCCTACTTGACTTTCATGCTCCTTCATGAAATGACCTTCCTATGTTACTCAGTCTTCTTACTTATTGTTCTCCATTTCTTTGGGTTAAGCCACTTCCTTGCCTGTTATATGTGTGTGCATACACTATAAAATTTTCTGGGTGATGCCTCTGGGAATACTCTGTATCTTTTCCACACTACTTACTTCTTCCAGGCTTAGTCCAAAAGAGTATACATAAAGATTTAATAAATTAATAATTAATTCAATATATATATTTATTGAACACTAATAACTGGGTGTAGGATACATGATAAATAATTGAATGTATTCCCTGTCTTCATGATATAGAAAGAAAATTAAATAAACAGTCCCAAAGCAGTATGTTTAGTGCTGTGATAAGGAAGTTTCCATCTTTCTTTGATTTCCAATGTTCCCTCCTCTCTAAACTTTTACATGTATAATTTGCCGCTCTGCAAATTAGTACTTATTATAGTTGTTATGATTGCTAATTGTTTCGTGTGCATTTCAGTGCCTCTCAAATTTAAACTCTTTGAGGAGAGAGAAAACAAGCATTATTTTCTTATACCTTTAACATCTCTTGAGCACCTGAACCAGTTGAGGAAGGCAGTATAGCTTAATGATCACCACCATGGGTTTTAAAATTGTATTTTGAGTTTAATTCTCCAGTTTGCCATTTCCTAATCTTACTTTGGGTAAATTAATCTTAGAACCTTAATTTCCTCATGTATTAAGTAGGAATAATATTCTTCATGGAATTTCTCTGAGAATTACAAAGGATAAAGTTCATAAAACATTTAAGAACACTGCCTTTAAGAATTGAGTGACAGCTATATTTTTACTGAAATATTAGTGAATTTAAACAGATTTTGTGTATTTGGCCAGGAAAATACCTGATAATTTAGAGATATTTTTTGAATTCTTTAAAACTATGAGACTAAAATAACAAAATCTATAAATGGTATTGATCATATAAACTGCTTGCAGATAATATTCACAGTCTCAGTGATTTTTGTGTTCTATAGAATGGTCCTTACATGCTTGATAAAGCGGACTCAGGAGATTCTGCTTTATAGTAGGAATAAATAAGTTAGCTAGTTGGGAAATTTTGTTAGAGTATATGGACTGCCAAATGCCTTATCATTACTTTTAGAATGAGAATGGAAACTTGGGCTTCTTATATCTCAAATCAATGCCTAATGTCAATTGATGTGAAAGGTTCCTTTAAAAAAAAAAAGTGCTACTTTTTCCCTAGATGTAGGGCTCTACTGAAAGTGTTAATTAGTATAGAAAAATAGGCCTTTAGCATTTTTTAAAATAGGAAGATGGGATTAGTCCGATGGCTTAACAGAATACACTGACTTTAGGCTATGAAGTTAACCTGATGTAGTGAGGATGCATACTGTCCTTAAGGGACTCCCTTCAAGGTGCTGCTGGAGCACAGAGAAGCTAGCAAAAATGAAAATTCGTATGTAATCTGTCTTTCCTCTTATTACTATTGTTTATATGTATAGTGTAAAGGAACCTAAGGATTTATTTGCCAGAGAACCTAGCAGTGCTAATGTCCTCACAAAACAAGAAAAATCTCAGTGTGCCCATCTTGCAAGAAGAAAGAAAAAAACGAAAGAGAAATACAAATATGGCATAATAAGTAACTGGTGTCATGTGTTTATGAAAAAAAAATAGGCCAGGTGCAGTGGCTTATGCCTGTAATCCAGCACTCCAGGAGGCCGAGGCAGGAAGATTACTTGAGGTCAGGAGTTTAAGACCAGCCTGAGCAAGGGCGAGAACCCATCTCCACTAAAAATGGAAAAAATTAGCCAGCGTGGTGGCATGCACCTGTAGTCCCAGCTACTTGGGAGGCTGAGACAGAAGGATTGCTTGAGCCCAGGAATGTGAGGTTGCAGTGAGCTATGATGATGCCACGGCACTCTAGTCTGGGTGACAGAGCCAGAGTTTGTCTCGAAAAAAATTTTCTCCTAATTTTTTTTTTCAAACTTTGACTTTTAAAAGTTTTATTTCATGAGTAATAATTGAATATTCTTTCTTTGATCATTTCCCTGAGTTATCACTCTGTAGACAACCATGAAACTGTGAAATGTGAAAGTTGAGTATGCAACAGTGATAAAAGCACACTAATGCCACATGACTTCTTTTTCTTAAAAAAATGTGTATACTAGATTATCTTTTAAAGTGGGCCACATTAAAATTTTTTAAAATTAGTTTTTAAAAAATTGTTTCCTTGGGATGCAGTTTGATTTTAGCAGAAAGAACTCTGAAACCACTTGTATATGCATTTTATTTTTTTAGTGGGGTGGGTGGGAGAAAGGATTTGTCTCTTCCTAATGCCTTCTTTGCTTTCCTTGTAAAGGCCATGTTTTTTCTTTATTAATTTTTGTATATTCTGTGTTTTCTTCCATCTTTATATCCTAATATGGTGCCTGGAACACATTTATTTTAACATACACTCATACAGTTCTTGCCATATCCCAGTTACCTTTTTATGAATTTTTTAACTTGTAACACATATATACTAATTTATGTAATCCCCTAAATCATATAATCCATTATATCTTAAAAGTCTCTAACAACCCAGTGAGGTAGATGGTAGTATTATCCCCATTTTACATATGAGAAAACTGAGGCATAGAAAGATTAAATAACGTGCCCAAGGTAACACAACTAGTGAATGGTGAAACCAGGATTTGAACCAAAATTGTTTGGCTTTAGATTCTCTCTGCTTAATCTATCATGCTGCCTCGCAAGTTAGCATTCAAAATATTTTTATTCCATGAATGAAAGAGAACGTTGAGTGAATGTAGTAATATTTCTTTTTTAATTTTTAATTATTTTCATTACCATTAAATTCTGGAGATCAGCAATATATGTATGTAAATGAGTTATTTATTTATTATCCCATTTTCTGAATGAGGAAACTGAGGTTTAGTGACTTTAGATAACTTGCCAAGGTTATACAGCTAATAGATAACAGAGCCTGGTTTGAATCCAAACATCCTGACCCCTGACTCCAATTTGCTGAACCACTACTTTATACTGTTTTGCTGCCATTTTATTTTACTGCAGGGGGGGACCACAATATATTTTATTTTATTACTGAACATTCAGTTTTCAGTTATAAGCAGTGCTAGCAAACATTTGACTTATTAATTTTACTGAGTGTCTACTCTGTGAGAAACTGCATTCATTGCTATGTGAGATAAAAAGAAGCCATTCCCCCAATTTCCCTATAACTAAGCAACGAACTTAAAAATTTTGGTGCCCAGATCAAAATTTGAGGAATTCCTCGTGTCTCATTTCTTCCTTCATAGAGTAGGTATTTACTCAAGTTTACTAACAATTACAAAAAGAATGGTCCAGAGACTTCATAGGAAAATGATAGAATTACTAAATATAATCAATGGCTGGTTATAATAAATGGTAAATTTATTGTAAATGACAAATGCTAAATGGGAATGTTTTGATGTGTAGTTTAATTTTTGTTTAGAAACATCTTATGGCTGACCTTTGAGCCCTCAGGGACGAGATCATCAAATGTCTTAAAGTGTATTTGCTAGATGTTTAAACATAAGTAAGACAGCACGCAAATCAGCAGCAGGAAGATAATGAGGTTGTCACAGCACAAAATGTTCTTTGTTTTTACAGGTTCTATTAGTTAATGTATTAGCAATTCTCTAAATGCCACTTTTGCTTATTAAGTGGTTTTGAGAGCACATGAAAACATACATTTTATTCTTGAATGCAGTGTTTCTGAGATTCTTAGCAAATGTGATTCTGAAGTATTTGAAAAAAGCAACGATTAGACCTTTCTGCCCATGTATCATCTACATGCAAATGAAGGTATTTTCTAGACTGTTTTTCCTATGTGCGCTCTTATTGATAATCAGAAAATTTGCCCTGAACTTTCAGTTTTGTTCACTGGAATTAAATTGGATGATAAATATGATAGTGATTTAAAAACAAAGCAAACATAATATCATTTGTTTTCATATTATAAATGAGATCAAACTATTAATAAATTCAAACCAAATTTTTGGTACATTTCTAAAAACAATCTATTTCCACAATGCAATTCTGACATAAATTTTAGATTCTTTAATCTGTACGGTTAGTAAGAAGTCAGCAACATAAACCTGTTTCAACGAATGTCAAAATGGCTAGTAAAAAAATCGGTCAGTGTCATTTTCTTCCAAGATGTGTAGGGTTTTTTTTGTTAACCCATGCATGTTTGCTGACTCACCTCCAGCCCCCCAGTTCTCTTCCCTGGAATATACTACCTTTTCTCTCTCCTCTCAAATCCTTTAAGTCTCATCACTTTAATGATGTCTTTCTTCCCCACTGCAGTTTTTAATCATCTCCTTCTTTCCTTCTCTCCCTATTTTTCTCTCTTTGACTCTAACAGTTTTTACTATAACAATGTTTCTCAAACTTCAGTATGAGGTTATTACACTTCATCTCACCTGGAAGGCTTGTTAACATCACCTATTATTGGGCTCCACCTCCTGAATTTCTTTTTTTGTTTTTTTTTTCCACTTTCTGAGTTTCTGATTCAAGAAGTCTGGGATAAGGCCTGAGAAGAATAAGAATGTATGAAATGTTCCCCGGTGATGCCAATAACATTGATTTGAGGACCACTGTTTGAGAATCATGTTAATACAAATCACCTGTCACTAAGCTAGCTATTGCTCTTTATTGTTGTTTAGTATCGTTTGAATGCAATTTTTAAAGAACATACCTTTGAATATTTATTACGTTTTCTGATCAGTAATTAAATATAAGCCTAAGCTAACATTTCATCTTAATGCTTGGCAAAGATATGCAAACCAAGTTAGACTCCTTGAATTTCTATCCTCTTGAGTAGCAATCTTTAAAAGAGTCTATATTTTTAGGCATTGAAAAAACATCAAACAGCTCTCACTTCTATTTGCACTGTCCTAAAATACATAGGAAATTTTTGAAATGTGGACTGGATCCTATATTTGAAATATAATGGAGTCATTTTTATAAAATGATAATCTTTTACTTAAACTTGATGAGGCCTGTTACTATTTAGAATATTAGAACTGCCCCAAGAGTGGGTTATTTCTGCATTAAAGAGGCAAGTTAATCTGTAAGGTTTCTTCAATATTCTTTAAAAATTAGAACTCAGCAGGACATGAAATAGAGAGCTTTTCATAGATCATAGAACAAAAAATATTTAAAATACCTATTTAAGTATTTTAGAATTTCTACCCATTTTTTATGTTGGGATGATTAAATGTTCTTAAGAATTCAGAATATTAATTTTCAGGAAATTTCATTATGAAAAGACCAAACTAAAGAGCCTTTGTCATTTCCCATTTTTTGACTACTGGATCTAAGTACACATTAGGTAGCTCTTTTTCAGACAAAAGTTAAGGAAAAACTTTAAATTGGATGGCTTTAAAATTATTTGTAATCACAAATGTAATACTCTTCAGAGGTCTGTCCGCAAGTGCTGACTTTTTTTTTGTAGATACTGGGAACTGGCCATATTTTATTCCCAGAATGCTGAATTTGATCATGTTAACCAAAGAAAATATCTTACTGTTCTCTGCTGAGTTTTTTAAAATGTTTCTGCCACTGTGTCTTTCTTATGTTTATGTCCTGTTTTCAGGAAAATTAATATATGACAATTGAGTTGATATGATTTGCCGTCAAAATTTACTTGACAATTAACTCTGTCTTACATTTCAAATTTCTGTGTGTATTATCATAAGGTGATTGTTAAATAAGAAAACAATGGTGGCCATAACAATGTGCTCTTTTCTTCCGTGTTTATTACTTTTTTTTTTTTTTTTGAGAAAGGATCTCACTGTTGTCACTCAGGCTAGAATACAGTGGCATTATCATAGCTCACTGCAACTTCACACTCCTGAGCTCAAACTATCCTGCTGCCTCAGCCTCTCAAGTAGCTGGGACTACAGGTGCACACCACCATGCCCAGTTAATTTTTCTATTTTTAGTAGAGATTGGGTCTCACTCTTGCTCAGGTTGGTCTTGAACTCCTGACCTCAAGCCATTTTTCTGCCTGGCCTGCCAGAATGCTAGGCCAATGTGCCCAGCCTGTTTATTACTTTTTAAAGAGTAACTGTCTTTCTAAATGCTTAGGAGTAGTATAATTTTTATTGACATAAATACCTTTAATTAATCTTAATAAAATATGATGAAAGGTGTAGTTTAAGACATTTTTGCAAATAACCGGTTGCTTAAAATCATCTGATTGTATATATTCATTAGTTTATATTAATAGTAATTTTCTGGGAAGATATACATTTAGTCAGAGCTTCTTAACCTGTAATCCATAGTTCATAAGAGTTCCTAGGGGATTTTATGGAGTAGGTTCATAGCTAAAACTATAAGAATAGAAAATTAATTTTATAAAACTTAATAAAATTGTGCATACAGTTGCATGAGTGTGCATATGTATGTGCGCATGTGTTTAGGAGACCATTTATAGCTATCATCAAGGGATCTGTAATCCAAAAGGAGTAAGCATGATTTAGGGTGGTTTCATGCAGAAATTTTATGAAAAAAATCTTTTAATCAAGAAAACTTCAAAAATAACTGAAAAAATTTTCTATACAGTAATCATATTTTTTCTATTACTAAATTAAACTTGGCACCTTCTAATTTGACAGAAAAAAAATCTACAAGTAGTGAAATTCCATTTCCATATTTGTGAAAGATATACTTTTTTCCTCTTTTTACAGAATTTAAACACTAACCAAATAATATAGCTTTGAAGATATTTTTCAAAGTTTTGTTTTACCTTGCCTTGGTGATATTTACAGAAACAGCCCATTGCTAGAAGTAGATGACCATGTCAAAACTTGTTGAGCCTGAAAGCACTTTTTCTATATATCTGTAGTTCATTTTATGCTACCTCTGTGCAATACCAAAATTAATGAACTTGAATTAATAAGACTCTAATTAATGACAATAAAAATCTTCTGTACTAATCTTTTCTAAGTTCAAAACTTTATTTTACTATTAGAGTGGCTGCTAGAGATGTCCACAAATTTTATAAAGATAGTTAAGAACTATAAACTACTGAGTACCATTACTCTGATTAGCCACTTAGAAATAAAATCTGTTTGGTTTAAATAATTCTTTAACCCTTAAAGTTCATTTTTTTTGCATATGACATAAACAGTGGATATTTGGGTGGACATTAATAAATCTGGAATGCAGTTGATTTACTTAATTTAAATGCATCTATATCATTTCTTTAGTAGTGTGAACACATTGAGGTGGAAACTGCATTTTCATACACAGTTATTAAGAAGACAACATGTCTTGTTCACCTATAACATTGACAGACATAGACATAGATTTTTTATTTTTAAAGAAAGAGGCATAACAGCACTGTGATTAAGAATGAGGCCTCTGGAACCCAGCGAGTTGGGGCTGATTTTCTATTCAACGTTTCCTAGTCTTGTGACCCCAGGCATTACTTCAGTCTATTTGCCTCAGTTTCTTCCACTATAAAATGGAAATCAACTTGCCATGAGGATTAATTGAGTTAATGCATGTAAGTCACTTTAAACAATGCCTGACACAAAGTATTGAATGAAAGCTGTTATTCTTATAAATTATATTCTGATAGATTGAGTATTAAATGCAATATTTTTACTACCCTGTAGTAATTTAATTCAGTTTGTAGAACTTAGAGTAAGTATGATAGTATGTTTCTTGAAAGCCGAAGTAAAGGATGAAATGTCATTTGAATAATAAAAGAAACGTGTATTTGGTCATTCCATGTGATCTCTTCTTTTTCAAATAAATTAATTCTTCTTTGGTTGGGTATGGTGGCTCACACCTGTAATCCTAGCACTTTGAGAGGCCAGGCCGAGGCAGGAGGATCGCTTGAAGCTAGGAATTTGAGACCAGCATAAGCAATGTAGCAAGAACCTATCTCTACAAAAAAATTAAAAAATTCCCTGGATATGTTGGTGCACACCTGAGGCATGAACATTTTTTGAGCCCAAGAGTTTGAGGCTGCAGTGAGCTATGGTTCTACAACTGCACTCAACAAAGTAAGATCCTATCTCTTAAAAAAAAAAAAAAGAATTCTTAATTACCACATTATATTAATTAAAATTTAAATATTAATGTTGAAATAAT
Source organism: Avahi laniger (assembly GCA_963575035.1). Lineage (NCBI taxonomy): Eukaryota > Metazoa > Chordata > Mammalia > Primates > Indriidae > Avahi > Avahi laniger. The sequence goes on along the minus strand of CAUYSK010055408.1, from coordinate 89,992 downwards.
ATTAATATTTCTCTTAAAATGTACATGGCAAAATGCTATCTTTAGAATGAATTAACAAGGCATTTTAAAAAAGATATTTCTGAGGATATATTAGGCAGATTCTCTTTTTTCTGTTGCAAAGGTGACAAAGGGAGTAAGATTAAGTAAGTAAAACTTGTTCAAGAATAACAAAGGAAGATTATCAACTTCATTCTGAAAGTTTAGAATCCTCTTTCATCAATAGACTTTAGAAGTCATACACCCCAGTTCTTGAAGCTTGTCTGCAAAATACTTGAAGCTTGTCTTTAGAGTTCAAAGACTTGATTAAATATGTATTACTGGTCTGGACCATTTAGGCCTTAGGAGGTGACCCTCTGGATTTTACCTGCCACAAAAGTGAAGAGAAACATGCAGTCATTACTTCATGGACGGCAAATGCAATCCCATGGAAGAAACTGAAAAAGACCAGGACTTCCTTGACTGAAGACTGTACCGGCACTGTCTAGCAAGCTATTCACCAAGCAAACGAACAGTGGAGTCCACACTGAAACAGCTGTTAACTATATAAATCTGTTAAAGGGATTAACAGTGCCAGAGGCTGAAATGTAATCAGGCAGGTGAAATAGTGGTACGATAAATATTCGTGCATGAAATAGCAATAATGCTTAATTAATTAATTTATTTTATGCTGCTTCAGCAACTGAGTTTAGAATACTTGTGAAATATCTTAAACTTTACAAAATATTTCCTTCCTATTTGAAAGTGTAAAAAGTGAGAGACGTGCAAAGTGGGATACTTTATTTGTAAATATTTTTTGATATTTTAATAGACTTGATTGCATACAAATTTGGGTGTGATAGCCTCTAGTGATGATATGCTGTAGAAAGATGTATGTAATTTTTAATCGTGATAAATAAAGGTTAGCTGCCAAATTCTTGTTTCAAAAGTTTGTCGTCACATAATGTGAAAACACAGTACAAATAGAAATGTTCAAAGTGAAGCTAACATTGATATGTTTTTGCTTGTGGCCCTGAAAAGATGTAACAGAAAGATCTTCTTTGGAAAATGAACATAAAGGTTTTGCTATATTCTGGTTTGCACATGAAACTAAGCTAATATGTATTATGGGCCATTCATAAAAATATTCTTATTAATTTACTGAATGAATTTGTGATTGTTCTCTTTAGGGTGTGTGTGTATGTGTGTTTGCGTGTTTGCTTATTTTTATATGTGGGCTTTAAATAAATAATTCCAGACGTGTATCTTAACTTCACTTGCAGGGGCTTGTAATTATTACATTATGCTTACCGATTTCTAAATCCAAGTATGTTATAAGTTAATTGTCTATAGAATATTCAGTCAAGGCATAATGCTAATCAGAGGGATATTCTGTAATGTCTGTAAGAAGTCGAAAGCATTTGAGATTTAGAACTGTAATTTGTAAGATTCTGTTAGTGTACATTTTTTATTTTTGCTTTCCCCAAATGCCTCAGACCCTTCCAACAAACTGATGTTTGTAACATAGCTACTGTCCCTGTACTCACTAATATTGTTAACAAAAGATCATATTAATAAATTTTGTTTGTTTTGACATCTCTATTTGAATCTGTTTTTAAAAATTAGAATGTCAGTTTTTAAATCATGTATTTTAGTATATTTTTAAGCTAATCAAAAATATTCACCCAAACATTAGTTTAAAACATTAGCTTAAACATTAGCTTAAAAACATTGACAATCAACCAGTGTGACTTGTCACTTTTCTATAGTCAACAGATCGTATTATCTTAAATAGGTAGAGAACATATCTTAAATAAGTAGAAAGGAAATGTATAAACAGTTATTATCTATTATCCTGAATATTAACGAGACACACACTCAAATATATTTAATGGAAACTTTTAATGCTGTAGAATTAAATTATATACTTAGGGTGAGACCCAAAGATCTTAGGATATAGCTTTATTTTTAAGAAAACCTCTATTTTGTGGGAAGTAAAGGATTGTGGAAGTAAGAGACTATACAAGGAAAACCTTTAAGTAGGAAAATTAATTTCAGTATCACTCCTCCTGAAAAAGTCTGAAAAATAAATTTAGTGTCTTTTATAAAAAATATACCCGAAATGTTTTACAGGTTGCCAAAGCTGTGCTATAAATTGTGGGGAAAATGATGACAATAGAATACAAAAAGATTTACATTTTAGAATTATAAAATAATTTTTTTCATTCATATACACACATGAGTATGAATAAGCAAAAACTACCAGAAACTTTGTTTTATAGGCCAAATGAGGCTTGAAGTGCAAAGCAGCAAAGAGTATTGATAGAAACAGTACTAAGGACAAATGAGATTGGAAGTGTCTTCAGCATAAGCAAAAATGAACTTGCAGTATTCTTGTCTGATGTCAAAATAAACTGTGTGGTTGATGCTTTCTTAAAAGCATGAGAGGTGGGTGGAGAACTAAAACTTTAATTAGAAGTACTATCAAGAAGCAGCTACTGAAAATGAAAATAAAGTATATATATAATGTTATTTGCTTAAATATTACAAAGTCATGAGAAAGTTTAACACAGATGACCACTACGTTTAATGTTCAGAAAAATCTATCTCAGTATATCTGACATAAAATTAAAGCAAAAGCAGAAAAATAGACAAATCTAATCAATATAGACTTTGTATAAGATTATATTGCCATTTGCACTCAGTTCAAGGGAGAGAATCTCCATATTTTAGTTTCTCCTATGATCGTTGACTTCTCTAGTGTTAGCCAGGAAGGTTGTTATTCTTTCTTGAAATTTCTTTGTTCCTTTTGCTCTTGCAGAGTGACATTTCACATTTTTCTTACATGTTTCAGCTGAATAAGCCACATAACCAATCTTTTTTTAAAAGTTACTGAATTTTAAACAAAAATATTTCTTTTAACTTTGCTTTCTCTTTCAGGAAGTTGATGGCAATAAAATTATGTCTTCATTTGCCCCACACAACTCATCTACCTCACCTCAGAAGACAGAAGAAGGTGGGCGACAGAGTGGCGAGTCCTTGTCTAGTACAGCCCTGGGAACTCCTGAGCGGCGCAAAGGCAGCTTAGCTGATGTGGTTGACACCTTGAAGCAGAGGAAAATGGAAGAGCTCATCAAAAATGAGCCAGAAGGTAAAGGCTAGAAAAGAAAACAAAACTGTTGCTGTTTCCTAATTGTAATATTTTGAATTTAACTTCTAGTTCTGTTTCTTGCTTTATACTCTTAAATTAGACAAAATAGAAACCCAGAGCTATGAAGATGAATGTTTTTTTTCAGAAACACTTAAGCACATCTATCTCAATTTTTTAAATCATTAATTTATGTTGTGATGTTACTTTCACACATGAGTAAGTTGTGGTTGAGTGAAGCTTAAAGATTGAAGAAGAGAAGGTGGCAGGAAAGCCCAGAATAGTCACCTACTTGCCAGATATCTGCCGTCTAGTTTGTTAATCTCCATTGTTTTTCTCCTCAAGAATCATTGTAGAATTTCATTGCATTTGGAAACCTTTATACATTAATACATTTGATCCTACCTTGATAGTTAGGGTCTATTTCTTGTATAGCCCCAAATTAATATGGTTTGGCCTATTGTATATTTAAAAACTAGTAGTGATTCTTTAACTGTTAGATATGCTTAAGTTCCCATTTGTTCAAATTCCTGGAAGTCTTTCTTTTAAGATTTCATCTTCCAAATTTCCTTAATAGTTATGATAGTAGCCTGCAGGTGATAAGCACATGAACTAATCTTAAAATTAAAACAAACAAACCACTGAAACAGCTGATACAAATTGTACAAACTTATATATGATTGACAATCATCCTTTATGCTACAAATGATGACTAACTCCTATTTCAACCTATGTCCATCCTAAGCATGAATGCCATCCTGCACACAAGAACATGCCTCCTATTTCAATCAGATGGAAATTTAAAGCTAACAAGCAAAACAAACACAATGACATGCAAAGACATACTTTACACCAAAAATATACTGCATATATTCCATGTAACACTGAGTTTGGCTCATTTCTGGTCTGTTAAGACACTGGTAAATTATATCTGACATAAAACGTATGTTAACCAGTATATTTGGGAGTCACAAGGTGATTAAATATTTTTGCATCCCTGTTAGATGTATAGCAAGGATCTGGATTTTGGTTAAAATTTATGCAATTCTCCTGATCTTAAATTGGAAGTTATTTTAGAGATAACCTTGTCAGCCAAAGACTTTTGATATTTTGTTATCTTATATCCCCTCTCATTCTCATGGAGATAAAAATGGAAATTTGAGGAGGACCCAATTTTATTTTTTTAATATTGTGGTGTTTTCCCTGATATTAAAATAACACAGTCTTATAATAAAAATTGTTTTAAAAATATAAATTGTAAGAAAGAAAATAAAAATCACCTGCAATTATAGCTTTTGATATGACTCTTAACCTTATGATATATTTCTTTTTTATCATTATTTTTACAAATTATGTTTTGCATGATGAGCTTTGTCAATAGTTCCACTTATGATTTTTCAACTTTCTGATGGTGTGAAAGCAGTATGCATTCAGTATAAACTGTACTTTAAATTTTGAATTTTGATCATTTCCCGAGCCAGCAATATGCAATAGGATACTCTCTACTGATGCTGGGCAGAGCAGTGAACCAGAGCTCCCAGTCAGCGTAAACAACTGATACTCTATAGGGCACTGTGTGGCCAAGTGATTTTGTTCAACTGTAAGCTAATGTAAGTGTTCTGAGCACATTTACGGTAGGCTAAGCTAAGCTATGATGTTTGGTAGGTTATTTATATTAAAATTCATTTTCAACTTGTGATATTTTCAGTTTGCAAGGGGTCTGTCAGGATGCGTCCCCATTGTAAGTAGAGGAGCATCTGTACTTTTAAAATTATTTTGCATCCTCCTCGCTTCCCTTATAGTATGAGTGTGTTTCCTGTCACTAAATGTGAAAACAATGGCTGCCAGATATTCAAAAGTATGGCCCTGATTTACTATTATAATTCACACATTACTTCTTTTTAATTAGAAGACTATTTTTTTAAGTTTTAGATTTACATAAAAATTAAAAAGATAGTAGAGAGTTCCCATGTATGCCCTTCCCCCATATACACAGTGTCCTCTCTTATTAGCATCTTATATTGGTATGGCATATTTGTTACAATTAATGGGCCAATATTAATACTTTATTATTAACTAAAGTCCATGATCTACTTAGATTTCTTTAGTTTTCATCAAGCATGCTTTTTCTGTTTTAAGATGTCATCAAGCATAACAAATTATATTTAGTTGTCATGTCTCCTTAGGCTCCCTTTGGCTCTGAAAGTTTCTCAGACTGTCCTTGTTTTTGATGACCTTGAAAGTTTTTAGGAATATTTTTCAGGTATATTGCAGAATGTCCCTCTGTTAGAATTTATCTGATGTTTTTCTCTTAAATAAACTGGGGCTTGGGATTTTGGGAGGAATACCATGGGGTAAAGCACCATTTTTGTCACCTCGTATCAATCTTTTTTCAAAACATTTCTTCTTCAAAAGGAAATTTCAGATGAACATTTTCCCCAGTTAGCAAAGGTCATTGATGAGCAGGATGATAGATGAGAATCATTTGAAGAATATGCACCTGTTATAGACCTATTAATTGGAGAATACAATGAAAGATTCACTCACTTTAAGGATCATGACATCACCCTCAAATTAGCAATTCAGCCTCACCTAGTTGATATCATCAAGGCACCTAAAGAACTACAGATGGAATTGATTGAGCTCTCAGTAGATGACATTATAAAGTCATTGTTTGATGCTAAGGAGGATTCAATTGAAATATGGAAAAATACAATAGAATACACACGCCCTCAGCAACATATCCAAAAAATGCTTTCTTACTTTTCAGCCACCTATTGTTGTGAATCTACATTGTCCTACCTAACCCAAATCAAGATGCCCTTAAGGTCACAAATGACTGAGACCCATCTAGAGGATCAGCTGAAACTGTGGACCTCCATGCTGCAACCAAATACTCAAATACTTTCCAACAAAAAGCAGACACAAAACTCATTAAATGTTTCTTTAACTTTAAAATTAACAAATATAATAGCTTTCATTTTTTGAAATTATTAAGTACATAGTAGTTAGATTTTTACAAAATAATTTACATTTTTAAGTATATCTAATTGAAGTTTCTGGAATGTAATCTTATTTCAATACAGCTAAATTAATGTGGCTTTCCAACATGAAAAGATTATCCACCCCTGGAATAGACCAATTGATCAATGAGACAGAATACAGAGGGCAGAAGTAGGCCCATACAAATACAGAGTCAACTTATCTTTGGCAAAGGAACAAAGGCAATTCAGTGGAGAATTGGAAAAAGAATGGTCTTTTCAACAAATGGTGCTAGAACAACTGGATATCTATATACAAAAAAAATGAATCTAGACACAGTACTTATACTTTGTACAAAAGTTAGCTCAAAAGAGATCATAGACCTAAATTGTAAAATGCAAAACTATAAAATTTTATGAAGATAGCATAGGAGAAAACTTACGTCAATGACCTTCTGGTTAGGCAGTGAGTGTTTACATACATACAACAAAAGCATGATCCATGCCAAAAAATTGATAAGTTGGACTTTATTAAAATTAAAAATTTTTTTTCAGAAAAAGATAATATTAAGATAGTAAAAATACAAGCCACCGAGTGGAAAAAAATATTTGCAAAACACATTTTGAAAAGAGATAGCTTTTTTCAAAATACTTGGATTTTTTGCCACATATCATACATAGACTTAGTTTTACCTTGCAAATAAATATTGAAGTCATTCTGATTTGATAGAGTGTCCCACAAAAATGCTACATTCCTATAGAAATCTTCTTTCAAGAATTCACATTGCTGATTCTGTTCTTCATAAAACTTAACTATCTGTTCTCACAAAGCTAAAATTTTGGCTAACACTTACTTATCCCTGTGACAGCCAATGCACTTTAGAATAATATAGCAAATCCACTCTGAATACCTCATCATTCAACTTTAACATGTTACAAAACTGACAATGCCATGTTGCATATCCATGGATATAGTTAACAATACTTATAACTTGTTGCAAAGTGTCACTTAAAATATTAGCTTTAGCATAGAAATTATGCCGATACAAGATACAATGAAAAGAAATGAGAGCATCTGAATCTGTTAATAATTTTTTTTTATTTGTACAATAAACCCTTCATGTTTTCCTGTCATGGAAGGTACAAATTCAGTCCAACTTCACGACGTTTATCTTGAAAGTTGTTGAAAAAAATCTATTCCCTGTGTTCTGTTTGCAAGAGTGCCCAAAGCGAGTTATTGTAGCAAGGAAAATCTGTTATGACCTAAATGAAGAATAAAACCTGTGCCAAGTCAGTAGTATCAGTTGATCCATCCAAAGTGATTGAATAATATATATTTTCCTTTAAAACATTACACGAGGGTGTTCTGTTAAGTTGAAGGCTAATTCGTGCTGCTGATCAGTTATGGTTCTCCTTGAAAAGAGGCAGTTGTTTGTACTTTGAAACATTATCGGGTCTAAGCATCCTACAACTTTGACAGTGCTTTCTTTCACAATTTCTACATCACTGAATGGGCTTCCCTTTTTTCCCCGAGTATATAAGTTGCTTCAGTGGCATTATTTTTAGGTGTTTTTGCTGCTTGAAAGAGTTGTCTTTGCTTTTGCTTTTCAGCTTTTAATTTCTGCAGTACAATCTTTCATGCCTCTCCCTCTAATTTAAAATATTTGTTGTCCTTATGAATATTCTTATGTTGATGAGCACTGAATTTCTTTAATGTTGACTTTTCAGTATGACAAAGCAAGCAAATTATCTTACCTTTAGAAGAAACAAGACAATATTGCAATTCTCAATCCTCATTTAAAAATCTGTTTTCTTCCTTCAGCATTCTCTTGGTCTTCTTTGACATGATAGGCTGTTAAGCAGACAGAATTAAAAAATACTGTCAACCTGTGCAACTGTTCACAAATTCTACTTCAAACAGAAACACAGTGCACTGTTGTGAAAAGCTCATAACAGACTGGTGTACTTGATCCCCACAAAGTCTCACCAACCAGCCTTGTGCAGTAGTGATGCCAGTCAGGTGGGCGAAGTTAGAACTAAATCATGAACATAGCAGCCATCAATTTAGCCCTTATGGTTTACTACTATTCTAGTTGTGCTGATCAATCTGGGAGGATTTTTTTTGTTGAAACTTATTTTATCCTTTGGTAATTTAAATAGGTTCATTTTGAAAGTAAAATACAAATATAGAAGATGAACAAAAATGCATTAATAAAAATAAAAGGATTTGTTCTGTAAAATTTGGATTCAGTCAGAAGACCACATGTGGCCTTACAGCCATAGATTCCCCACCCCTGGTCTGTTCTTTTGCCAGTACCATGCTGACTTGATCACTTTAGCTTGATAATAAGTCTTAAAGTTGGATAGTGTCAGTATTCCACGTTTCTTTTTCTTCAGTATTGTGTTGGTGTCCTGGATCTGTTGTCTTCTCCTGTAGACTTTAGGATCAGTTTTTTGTTATCCACAAAATAATCTGCTTGGATTTGATTGCGATTGTGTTGTATGTATAGGTCTAGCTAGGAAGAACTGACATCTTAAAAATATTGAATCTTCCTTTCTATGAACACAAAGTATCTTTCTATTTAAGTTCTTTTTTGATTCCTTTTGAGTTTCATAATTTTCTGCATATAGATCTTGTACATATTTTGTCGTATTTATACTTAGTATTTCTTTTTTGGTATAAAATGTAAATATAAATCATATTGTATTTTTAATTTAAATTTTTAATTGTTTCTGGTATATAGAAAACAATTGACTTTTGTGTATTAACCTTATGGCCTATGGCTTTTCTGTACTATCGGCTCTAGTAGGTTTTATTGATTCCTTGAAATATTCTACATAGATAATTGTGTCATCTGCAAACAGAGAGTTTTATTTCTTCTGTTCCAAGAAGTATACCTTTTATTTCCTTTTTTTATCTCCTTGAATTAGTGAGGACTTCTAGTACAACGTTGAATAAGAGTGCTAAGAGGGGACATTATTTCCTTGTTTTTGATTATAAGGGGAGAAGCATTTCGTTCTCACAATTAAGTATGATGTTGGCTGTGGGATTTTTGTAGATGTTTTTTTTACCAAGTTGAGGAGGTTCTCTTCTATGCCTAGTTTTCTGAGAGTTTTTATCATGACTGGTTGTTAGCATTTGTTAAATAGCTTTGTCTGCTTGCATTGATATGATTTAAGAATATTCCTTAAACTATTGATATGATGTGATTTTCAAATGTTGAATAAGGCTTGCCAACTTCGAATAAATCCTACTGGATCATGCTTTATAGTTCTTTTTATATGTTGTTGGATTTGATTTGCTAATACTTTGTTGAGGATTTTTGCATCTATGATTGTGAGAAATATAGGTCTATAGCTTCCCTTTTATATAATGTCTTTATCTGATTTTGGTAGCAGAATAATGCTGGCTTCATAGAATGAATTAGGAAATGTTTCCCTCACATATTAATTTTTAATTTTTATTTGAGATTCCTTCAGAGTCCAGGGTTAAGGTTTAGGAAGAACCAGCTTTGTGTTTGTTATGTACTGTATTTCCAAGTAACTTTTTGCAGTTTATCTTTAGATGATGTCCTTTATGGAAATTTGATACATGACTTGGTATTCCCCCAGTGTATCTGTTGACTTCTAAGTCAGTGCTTAGACTTTTAATTTGGAAGTGCTTAACAGGCTGAAGCCCAGTGAATAAATTCAAACAGGAAAGAGGGGGCAGGATATAGTATCCCCTAATTTGCTTAGCAGAAGACATTAAGAAGTATTGAGAATTAGGAGAAAGGTGTAATATCAAGCAGCAGCTGCTTAGGCAAACGAGAAGAGATAGAGCATCCATAGCGGGAAGGGTAGACACAAAGAAACCCCACTATTGCATGTGGGCACTGGACTGTTTTCATTATTGTATTTCCCACAACAATGTACTTTTTGTACTTTCCCCCCTACAAATATTTTAAAAGCTCAGGAGAGGAGTAACTTGTTAGTAAATAATATAAAGACCTAGAGAAAATTTAGCAGTAATATTTTGGAAGATTGGAATATCAACTGAACATGACAAGCATCTAAAAATCTAAGTTTCAGAAAGATAATCCCTGTATGAATGTAGAACCACTAACATGCTTTTATGTTTACATACACAAGATTCCTAGACATGTGCTTTGAGTATACAGAACCGTAAATAGACTCAATTTTATTGATAATTTTCCAGGACAAGAATGTTTATTTAATAACTGCAATGATTGAAAGATGTATCAAGGGGTAATTTACATATTTCAGTCAAGTGATGATCATAATCTCCACTCAGAAAAGTAAAGCAGAAAATTGTATCATGGAAGAAAATAGGATGTTGAAGGAATTTTCTGTGTTTTTTTTTTTTCCAATTGCAAAGAGAGAAAAATGGGGAAATATATCTACAGAGATGTGTTTAAGTCTCACAGTAACTGGAAAGTTACATTCGCTTTAAAGACTCCATTAATCAAAGGGTATGATTTGACCTGAGGATGATCACCAAAACCTTACATCATCCAAGCATCAGGACAATGACAATACGTACAGCACAAACAAATGATCTAAAGCTCTGTGATGCACCATAGCACCAAAAAGAATAAAATACCCAGAAATAAATTTAACAAAAGAACTATAAAACTTATACTCTGAAGACTACAAAATATTATTATAGCTCCGTGATAAGAACAGTAACAAGGAGATAAGGGGAAAATAGAGTGAACCTAACTAAATGTTAAGCTCACAAATATATGCCAGGGAAAAATCTTTTCTTCCCTCAAGCTATTTTTTCCATTGTTTTTCAAAGGCCATTAAAATGAACAGCAGGTTGTGATGAAAATTTCATTAAGCCCCAGCTAAATCATTATGAGGGTGCCATATTCATGGCTTTGCTTCCTCTCATTGAGTGGGGAAAGCAGATTTCAATAGAAAGTCCGTATTATTTCCGACCTTACCGCTGCCAACAGCAAACTAACAGAAATTCAAAAGTTAGAAAAGAATAGTGTGCAATACAAAAGGAGGCCACTGAGGTGAAATGGTCAGAAAGAAAATTAGATTTGCATATGGGTTGAAGAAAAGGCAGCTCTTTTTTCTTCTAGCTAGCCTATTTTTAAAGTGATTAATTAAAATATTTTATACTTATAAGTAGGAGAAAAACATATTGATATATTTTGTTAGTATCTATTTCTTGTATTAGAAATTTTGTCTGTTGTTACACAAAAAGGTCTGATGCTAAAGATTCTTATTGGTCCAGTGTCACTTTAACTGACATGGAATGCTAAAGTTCATAGTAAATTCATGGTTTTAAATATCTGACCTATGTAATATAGTTACATTATATCTTGTAATAATTATGCTCAATCAGTTAGTCTTTAATTATTAAACTTAGCAGTTAAGAGTGACAATGATGTTTAATACCACAGTATGTGACACATAATTCCTATATCAAGACATTTAATAATAATGTATTGAGGGAAAATGCATGCATTACATAAATTGCTGCATATATAAGACATATAAATTGTTGCCATATATTAAGTGTATATCATGTGTTAATAACTTCAGTGTTAAGTAATTTATGTGAAACACTTCATTTAATCTTTATGAAAACTTTATAACCAGAGCTGCCATATATAGCCATCCCCATTTCAGGGACTACCATTCACATGATCTGAATATCTAGATTCCTATTATCTCCATTTTCAGATGAGGAAACTGATGATTAAATATGTCATAGTGTGACCAAGAGTCAGGGTCATTATTCAGCCTAAAGTCAGCCTTAAACTAGAATCTATGCCCTTTACCACTACTTATGCTATTTCTTCCAGTTAGGAATTTTGCCAAATGATCATTTAATATTACCCTTTAGCACATGTGTGTCTAAATTTGAAATACTGAATAATAAAGTCGTATTTGATAATTTTCTACTACAGTACATTTCTTATGCCTCAGTGGTGTTTAGATTTCCAAAAAGTGTTTAATGAAAAATTAGCTCAGTTTAAACTGTTTCTGTTTAAACTACTCCCCCCAAAAAAACTGCCTTGGAGAGCATTTTAATAAAAACTTGTTTCAGAAAAATGTCTGGGAAGAAAATAGTTGTGGAATAATAGAAATTCAGAATTGTAATGAAATGTAGACATATTTTAAGCCTCCATCCTCATTTTAGAGAGAGGGAGACCAAAGCAGAGACGTGCCTGAGATCACAGAGCAAATGGTTGTTAAACCAAAGTGAGAATCCAGTTTGTGTCCTATGGATCCAGGGTCTTTGTTTTTCCGTTTGGTTACATCATACATTCAAATAGTCTTTGCTCTCTTATTCTTTATCTTTTAGAAATAGTATTACCATCTTTGTTTTAAAGAGTATTTCACTGTTCATTAAATTTGAACAAATCTAAGGTAACCAGTTATCTTAGTCAGTCAGTAAGCCAAGGTAGACAGGTATCCACAAATGTCCTGTGTTCTCAAGTTCCAGGTGTCCAGGGATGGTTTATCAATATATAACAGCAGTTAAATTGAGGAATGTGATTTAAACCTTAGCTTGATTTTCATTCAAACTTTAGGCTAATCATAGGTGAAAATAATTTTTACCTTTATGAAAACCTTAGATGTCTGACTTAAAATAGAATCCTTTTAGATACAACTATTTTAACAGGCTTCCAATTTTGATCTTTCTATATTAATATCTATATTGCCTTCAGCATCTCTTTGAAATGGCCTTTAAGCTTATAGACACCTTTACATTTCTTTCTCCTGGAACCACAACAAACAAAATTCACCTTTCATTGATTTCCATCCCCTCTGTCTACAATTCTGCTCATCCTGTTTCCAAGCCTAAATTGCTAGAAAGAATTGTTTACGCTTACTACATCTACTTTTTCACCTCTTTGAGAACTGCTGTTTGCCTCAGTTATTACCCTTACTCTAATTTAATTGTCAAATTATTTGTCAGTGTCTCCTCCAACATTAAACTCCCTAAGGATGAGGGAAGTGCACAAAATATTCAAAACGTTTGTTGAAAGAATGTTTAAACTGCTTCAGTATTGCTCCCTTGCTGTCTTGGGTAAAGGAGAGGAAAAATCTTAACAAATATCTGAGTCTCCTGCCAGATGTTCTGTGAGCTACTTCATTCAATCCTCAAAAACTCTTGGTATTAGTTCTTATCTTAACAATGAAAAAAATAAGGCTTGGTAACTTGCTCATGTTCTTATTATATGAAAGAACTTGAATTAGAACAAAAGTACCATCCTATACAAAACCCCTGGGCATTGAATATGAGACCGTATGTAATCACACTCCACCCTTTTTCCCTCTTAACCTTACTTTCCACCATTCTCCAAAGTGTATGTTCTTGTGCTGTCTTATCAAACTGTCAGCACTCTCTACTTTTAAATATTACTGTGCTATTTCATTTGCTGTTCCTCTGCCTTAAATGGCATTTCCCATCTTACCTACCTGATGAATTTTCATTCGCTTTTTAAGACTCAATACTTTCTCTGGACACCCTAGTCAGAATCTGAGTTAGTGTACACTGCTAACACTAACTCATCTCAGTAGTTCTTACCAGATTATTATGGTTTATTTACCTTCTGTCTTCCACAGTAGTATGTGATTGTCTAAATAAAATGTTCTTGGTTTGCGTCTGTGCCTCTTCTCTTCGAATAGTGGGCTTGACACACCAAATAGTGGTGCTTGTTTGTCTTAACTGTGGATGACAGTCATGCTACTAATTGACATTTTATAGCCTTTGCTGACACTCCCCTTAAAAGTGATTAGATTTCATTTGTCTTTTTCATCTTTTTTTTTGCCTTTCTCTTTTCTTCATTTCCTACTCAGACTCTTCTTTGATCTCCTGTCTTCTTCCTTTCATTCACTCTGTCTTCTCCAACCTTCTTCTCCTCCTATGCATACCCCAAAATGCAAAATTCATGATTGAGTTTAAGATCATTTTTTTCAGTTCTTTCTGTGAATTAGAGGTTAAAATGTTGCCCTAGGTCACAAAGCTAGATATTTTAATACCAAGGATACAAAACTAAAATATACACATGAAGTGTTAAATACTGATGAAAACTTTATATTCACATTAATCTTTTAAATGACTTCAATATTGCATATTTCTCTAAGGAAATATGTTGACATTATCTATGGTTTAGTGGCCATAGATGATAATTCTATACCACTGCTGTAGGTAAAGTAAGAAGTGAATTGGCTTGATTTATGAATAATTTTCCAAAATTGAAAGCTGTAGTATTTTCTTTAATAGTGTTTCAACATGATGGAGAACAGCACCCTTTTCTAGGTAAATAGAGCTGGTGTGGGAGACAAAGTTTCTATTTCTTATGATGGGCTCAGGATTGGAACAGCTCATTGTTGGATCTTTCTGCCTATAACCTCCCCTCCCCTAGTTGATATTTGGGGCTAATAGTGAAAGAAAGTAACTTTTCTTTCCTTCCAAGAAAGGAACTTTTAGTTCCTTTCAACACCTTTCCTGTTCCTTCCAATCTTTTAAGGACTCTAACATTTTTCCCTCAAGGTTAGCAGAGTTTCAAAACTCAGGATTCATGAGTTCCTTCAGAGGACTTATAAATTCTGGAAATACAAAATGGTGAAAATATATGTATTTATAGTTTTGGGGAGAAATAATTTGTGGCTTTTATCTGACTTTCAAATAAATCCACAATGTAAATAGAGTAAATAGACTGTTAGTGTTCGGTGTTTGTGTTTTAGTCTTGAGTCTGCTACCGATTACTAAGTGATTGTGGTTTAATATCTTTGTAGTTTAGTCTCCGGAGGATTTTGAGGTGATAATTTACAAATATTTAGCAATATTTAGGAGTATAATTTTATCTATTTTGGTTTTTAAATTTTGCATCATTTGGGGAAAGTGTAAGTTTTAATTTTTAATAAGGATTTCTCTGCCTAAAACTGAGCATTTACCTTATAATTTATATTGTAAAAATATTATATTTACTTGCCTTTAATTTGCTGTAATAATTTTGTTAATGTAATGAATATCTGCCCTCAGTGGTAATGCTAACTGCCCTATTTTCATCCGAGGATTGTTGAAGGGTACAAATGAGGTAATATACGTCAAAGTACTGTGTAAGTTATAAAGAACTTGGACTTGTACCAGTTGTTGTCATTATCACATCTTGCTGGTTAGAAACATTGTTGCTTTAGATATACTGGAACATTGTATAGTTAAATATAATGCTCTTTTATGCATTTCAATATTATATAGTTAAAAATTTGCTCCTTTCCCAGTGTACTTTTATATACCAAAAAATTCTGATTCAGAGCTACAAAAATATGGAAATTTAGGATATGTAGTCAACAACAAAAAAACCCAATAGTCATAAAAATTCTGGGACAGGTAGTTACTTTGATGTTTGTTTATATAAATTTCCCCAAATAAATATATGGTTAGGCAGTTTTCTACTTGAATAATTACTTTAAATTTTTCTAAATTTATACGGATAAAGCAGAAATTGTGACCAATGTGAAACTATGAGAGGCAGTTTATCACAGGATTTGAGGATTTGTAGTATTTCTGTTTCCATAATAAATTTGAATATGTACTGAAGACAAATATAATTGGAGCCCAAACTTCTATAATTTTAGAAGATTTTAGCTTTCTCTAATGTGGTTTATTTGTTCTTCCTCCCCAGCCCACCCCCGCCATCATTTTACTCTTTTTCTTTTCATTCCTGTTGTGTGCAAAGTGTGCATTCGCATGTGTGTGTAGTCTCCCTTTAAAATGCTACCTATGCTTGATTTTATTTAGCATCTGTATCTGTCAGTGTTCTTCCTTGTCAGAGTGCGATGCCCACACTTCCAAAATTGTTTTGCCATGATGAGTGTGCTCCTTGTGTGTAAGAAACTGCATTTATTTGTGAAATTTTGTTTTTATTAGAGCTAGATTTTATCATTATATATACAACCTGAACTTTTTTCCCTGCCCTTCTTCAGAAAATCATTGCTCATAATTTTACATTGCAAGATCCTAAAGGCACAACTTATTACGAAATCACCCAGGGTTACTTTACATGAAGCAGTTCATTGCTTTTAGTACGAACTTCCCAAAACAAGTTAAATAAAATAAAAATAAAAACAAATAAAAATAATGAAATGGCTTTGGAAAAGTGCACATTGTGACAAACCTCAAGCCTTCACCCTTAGAATCGTCTATAGACCATAGACCATTATTGAGTGAAGAAGATACCAGAATTTTCATTCGTATTTTCTGTCTCTCTGTCTCTGTTTCCCTGACACTGTGCCATGCAATACAAATTCTTGGTGGCATATACCCAAAACACCCACTTAACCCTACTTGTACTATTTGTAGGATTGGATTGGACAATCTTTATGCTTATTCGTAGATGTTTCTGAACAAAAAATAATGTATAAATTGTTCATGAAATATCTTCTATATCAAATATTCATTGATATTATTATATAATGTATCTTTTTGTTATTTGCATCTGTCACAAAAAAAAACCAATTCACTTTATTTGATCCCACCTTCTTCCATAGCTTACTTGTGCTTTTTTCAAAAATTATTATGTGTTAATGTCTTTTTAATTTTTATTGCAGATGTGTTGACTTACAAAACCATTAGATCTCTAAATAGATACAAAACTTTTTTTTCCCTTACTTTAAGACTTATTTTGGGTGTGCTAAAGTTGGTATTACAAGCAGCATATTTTGATCTGTGGTGTGCTACAGCATTATGTGTAATTATTCTGTCAAAAAGACAGGCCCGAGTGCATGATATTTGGCCTCGTGAACATCCCTACAGGCATTGCATGTTTAATGTTTGAGTTTACATTATAAATCACAATGCCTGTTCTTATAATTTAAATTTCTGTTGTTGAGCAGCCCTTTAGAAATTAAATTGAACCATATTACGTTAACAGACAAGTTGAAATAGAAACTCGGAATTACCCCTTAATTTTACCAACTTTTTACTTACTATTTTTTGTGGGGAAATTGTGGAGATTGGTTTTCCTAAATTCAAAATCTCAAAGCAATCCATTAATTGGGCAAAGAGGGCACTTTGAAATTCACTCTTGTTTTAAAATCACATTTGATGAGGTGGGAAAAAGAAAAAGTGAATGGATCAGGGAAAAGCCTAAAGATACTTTAATTGGCAGAGGTTTGAGTTGCTTTTGTTTAGTTACTCACTGTCCTTTTGACAAAGTACACGTTGAAGAGGCTTTGTAAGTGCTGTTCCACTGAAGGACAAACAAGGGTACTTTTCAATTGAGCCCTTTTAAGTTTTGTTCCTCACACTCCCGCTGCCGTTGTAGGCTACTCCTAATGCATTGTGGCTATGTGTTCATCTGTGCAGTCTGTCACTGGAAAATGTCTCTCTTCTTGTTGAGCAAGCTAGAGTCTAACCTCCAGGCACCCTTTTCAAAGGCACCACTCATAAAATGATGATAAAGAAAAGAGTTTATTTTTTATAGGTCAGGACAAGAAGATACCCTCAATGCTGTAGAGCCTATTTCTCCAGGAATAAGTGTTTTAACTTTAGCACAGAGTTAGCGGAGTTTGAAGCCTGGTAATTTTTCAACAGTAAAGTGAAACTTGTTCCCTGTATCTCCCTTACGATGGGATCCATCGTAGCAATTTATC
This sequence comes from Avahi laniger, assembly GCA_963575035.1. NCBI lineage: Eukaryota > Metazoa > Chordata > Mammalia > Primates > Indriidae > Avahi > Avahi laniger. The sequence goes on along the minus strand of CAUYSK010055408.1, from coordinate 72,259 downwards.
TTGATATTGTTGATTTCATTCAGAATTACAGAAAATTGATTTATATTAAATTGATTTTAATGTAGGTCTTGAAAGACCTCTGGTTAGGATCATAAAGGCTTCGGGATTGCCTTTGGTGATCTTTTTTGTATAGTAGGTCCAGGGTTGTCTGTGCGTGAAAATCATATGGCCAAGAAAGCGTCTCTCTCTCTTTTTTTTTTTTTTTTTTTGTGAAGGGGTCTCACTCTGCTGCCCAGACTAGAGTGAAGTGGTGTCATCATTGCTTACTGCAACCTCAAGCAATCTTCCTGCCTCGGCCTCCCAAGTAGCTGGGACTACAGGCATGCCAACACATCTAGCTGATTTTTTTTTTTTTTAATTTTCTGTAGAGACAGAGTCTTGCTATTGCCCTAGCTAGTCTCAAACTCCTGGCCTCAAGTGATCCTCCCACCTTGACCTCCCAAAGTGTTAGAATTACAGGCGTGAGCCACCACACCCAGCTTTCTCTTTTTCTTTTTAACTAGAACTTTTGCTGATAAAATCTAATGATATTTAAGATTATGTCCTTAATCTTCTTCATCCTCTGTAATAATCAAGCAATTTTTCTTTTTTATTTGCCTATTTGTCTTAATATAAAAATTGTTCTATTTGATTCCCACTCATCATGAGTTTATCTACCGACAGGACTATATAAATCATTCCAAACGTCTCTTCACCCAAACGTTTCTAATATTCTCTAAGCTCTTCAGATAAATGGAGCATCCCTGTCTTTGTTTTTAACTAAAACTGTCAGTTCCAGACTTTCAGTTTCAGTGTGTGGATCACTTAAAGAAGACCCATTGACCCAAGCTGTACACTCACAAATAAACATGAGGGGAATGTGCCAGCCCTTCTTGTTGCTTATGTGCCACAGCTTTTGGGGATATCATTTATTCAAGAGTGAAGAGTCAGCCACCTGTTTCTGAGGCCTCTTTTCCCTCACATTAAAGGTCCAAGCCCTTGCTGAATAGTAACACTCTAATCTGGGTGGCATACATAGCATTTTTCTGAAACTGATTTGTCAGACTAGCTGGAGGATTTTGTGTGTCTGCTCCTGCGTGTGTGTTTTTCACTCAGTTACCCTTGAGGCACTTGTCAGGACCGTGCATATTAAAATTAATCAGACCTCCTAGGCCTGTATGGCTGTGTGTTTACCATGAAGAAGTGGATATCAAGCATTTGCCCTAATTAAATAGGCCTGCTTGGTTTTGTTCTAGTGGATGCTTGGTCTTTTCTTTTAATAGAAGTTGCTTGTGGGGAAGGCACGGACAACACTAGAGTCAACAGAGAGCTCACTCAGAATTTCCTTTACCACCTGCTCCCAGAGTTCGGAGACCTCAAGGACTCCCAGTGTGCCTGTCTGAACTACTTTTAATGTTGAGGAGAAATATGGCCAACATAGTGAGGGAGGAATGAGGCTAGGGCAGAACAGAATGAGCATATGACCTGGACATTTTGGATTGATTAAGATAGCCCATCCCACATGTTGATAAACTTTGAATATCAGATTGTGCTCTGTGCTCCCATTTTTGATGATGAACTTTGGAGACTTAGGGGAAGATCTTGTGTGTAATTCAGAATGAGTGCCCTTTCATATGTGTCTCAGTTTGAAAGGCAACTTTTTTGTTTCTTTTTTGAGACAGAGTCTTGCTCTGTCACCGGGACAGGCTAGAGTGCAGTAGCATCATCATAGCTCAGTGCAACTTCAAATTACTGGGCTCAAGCGAGTTTCCTGCCTTAGCTTCCCGAGTAGCTGGCACTATAGGCACGAGATTCCACACCTAGCTAATTTTTCTATTTTTTTGTAGAGATGAGGTCTTGCTCTTGCTCAGGCTGCAACTTTCATTCGTCTATCTTTTTAATTAATTGCTTCCTAGGTCATCTACATATCATATAGACATCATTTATAAGGCAATAAATGTATATATATGAGTTTACTTCTACTCTGATAGTTTCTGGACTTTGCCTATTTTAATTTACATTAGACTTTTCCCGTGGCTCTAGAGAAGGCCATCATGGGACATTTGGAAACAAACTTTTATTAAGGATGAGCTCAAAACACTGAAAATATCAAAGGCCGACATAATACAGTAGTTTTCTTGTTTGTGTATCTAAGGTCATAAATGAGGTAAACTCTGACACACTGACCCAAGTTTGTTTAGTCCCAATTCATGTGCATTGTTTGGATGTTTTCGGTATGTTAAAAAGTAAAGAGAAATATATTCAGAACAGGTCAGTTTGATCTGAATTATATACATATGTACACACAGTCACATGTCACTTACTGACAAGGCTACATTCTGAGAAATGAACCATTAGGTGATTTCATCTTTGTGGGCATATCACAGAGTGTATTTATACAAACCAAGATGGTGTAGCCTATTACATACCTAGGCTATATGGTATAGCCTATTGCTCCCAGGCTACAAACCTGCATAGCATGTAACACAATGTTAAGTATTTGTGTATCTAAATATATCTATGGTAAATATTTGTGTATCTAAACATATCTAAGCATAGAAAAAGTACAATAAAAATATGATATTGAGCCTTTTCTTACAAGAGGCCCATTCACTGTTTTGTAGTGAACGTATCTCGTTCTTGCTCTATAAACGTATCTATCTATCCTTCCTCAATAAACTTCATGTCTCACTTAAAAAATACGTTATTATAATCTTACAGGAACACAATTGTATATGTGATACTTTGTGGACAGAAATGTCATTATGTGGCACATGACTGTATATGGAATAAAGCAGGGAGCCAGCATTGCAAACCATTTGAAAGTTAAAGTAATGAAAAACTCTTAAATGTTAAAGAATTTGGGATTATAGTTCAGTAAATTTCTAAATAGCCACAGCAAGTTATGTGATGAAAGATTACTCTGGCAAGACATGATTCCTAAAATCATTTTGTTCCTTCCCAAATTGAAGAGGTTAGATGACTCAAAAAACCTATTGCTTTCCAACTTTTCTCCCTTTCTTCCCATCATATCTGATATGTTAAAGGATCCATCCATTAACCTATATCTTCTCTCTTTTATGTGATACACTTCTCTCAACTCGTGTAGAGAAGTGTATCAGCAGTGCCAAGCAACTGTCTGGTACCTGACAGCATTGTAGAAACCCCTCCTCTGTTCACTTAGCTTGCTGCTGGTTATTTATTAACACAATGCAGACTGTTCAGTGTGGGTGTATATGAAATAGAAAGAAAAATAAAGGCCCTGAACAAGTAAATACATCTTTCATCATTTCTTTTGTTTGGTGTGTTTACTATGTGCTATTCTTGGTCAATAGAAGTTGTTTGACAGATCTAAAAAAGGGTGAGGAACCTTTTCTTGAACTTTATCCTTTTGTTTTGTCTCTGTAGAAAAAGATTTTTTATTTTCTCTCCTCTTTTTATTGCAAACTCTCTATATAAAATATTTTTAAAGATTTTTATTTCTGTTATAATAATATGACAAAAGCAGGCAATTATGAAACATGATAGACAGTTTATCTAATTTGTTTGAAATGGACAGTTAAGAGACTAAAATTCTAAGATAACTTTCATATGCAAACTTTTTAGAAGTAAAAAATGAGATAAATAAGATATTATATAAATAATTTTTTTTACCTTCTAAGAGACATACTAATCTTAGGTCTTATGTAAGCTTCACTGAAATATTGAGCCTTGATTTAATTCGTATTTCAGTTGTCTCCTCCCCACACATTAATATAGTATCAATGTAGAGCTCATTGCGTGGTGTAATTACTGAAGAGATCAGTAGCTGGGAAAGCGCACAGTAATTAAGCGTGTCTGTTGTATTATAGCAGGACGGTGCTCCTATGCTGGTGCTTAGTGTGTTAATAGATAAGGATTGATTCACTGTTTCAAGTGAATTAAATCTCTGTTGCTTAGGCCTTTCTTTTCTGAGAAGTTATGCTTTGTTTGTAGAAATTTGCCTTGAAGGTTTATATACCACGGTGTGAAGACCTCGGAGCAGAAAGCCATATAAATAAACAAAATGCACCCTTTCCCCTTCGGAGTTTTGTTTTCTTTCTCTGCTTTTCTCCTTTTTATAACCCTAATTTTCTTGCTTCAGTCCTTGCTCCAGCACTTTAGTATTTTTCATCAGTGTCTGCATACCATGTCTCAGTAAAGAAAATCACGTAAAGGGGGAGGTTGCCGTATTGGGAGCTGTACAGTGTAAATAGGAAAAATCAGTGCTCAGCCTTTATGCCGTACAGTTCTCCAAGTCACAGGTAGAAAGAACTTCCAATATCAAAGTAAATGGGATAGGAATGAGGTATATTTGTCTATGTTTTACCTCCTGAATGCTATGTTTGGAATGTGGGCCATAGCCATTCCTGTTCTGTGCTGCAGTAAGATAGCTACATCATTCCTTTACTTAGTCTTTTCTTCATTAAGCTCATGGAAATCTTAGAAATGAAACAGTGTAACTGAAGATAAATTGAAAATGTACGTTTTTTTAGCATAGCCTTTTCAGTTTTAGAATAATAATTAGGGATTAATAAAGGACATTAAATAAAAAGGAATAGTAAATATTAGACTCCTTATTTTTTATTATCAGAGTTTTTTTGCTTTGTTTTTTAAACGAAAAATGTTTAACAAAAAATATTTGGTCAGTTTTAAAGCACATTACATTATATAGAGAGTTATATACTATGCCTTTTGAAGTGGTCTGTCGAAAATCCACACAATGTGAAACCTTCTAAAATATTATCTATTTGTTGTTTTTGAAAACTCAGAATTAAAGAAATATTAAATCTATCTCTATCATCTATCTGTTTTTATAACTCCATCTACACTTACGTACATAGGACAAAATTTTGCTAACTCTGTTAGATCTCCAAAATTTGCCTGAATGAACACACACATAAAATTACACATATGTAAAATTAGAATGATGAAGTTACAGTTATTTTTAGGAGCGTTTATATTACTAAATATTTTTGCTGATGACAAGAACAATTTTTGCCAAAAAGAAAGTACAGTTTATGCACCAGATAACAATGTTTTATTCACTGACAGTCTACGTATATGATGATGGTCCCATAAGATTATAATGAAGTTGAAAAATTCTTACCGCCTAGTGACATGGTAGCTGTTGTAATGTTGTAGCACATCACATTACTCACGTGTTTGTGGTGATGCTGGTGTAAACAAACATATTGTACACAGTAAGTCATATGAAAGTATAGCAGGTGCAATTATGTACAGTATAGAATACTTGATAATAAACTGTGTTACTTGTTTATGTATTTACTCACACTTTTTGTCATTATTTTAGAGGATAGTTCTTTTACACATGCACACATATGCAAACATATATGTTAACATACATATATGTATGTTAGCTGTAAAACAGCTCCAGGCAGGTTTTTCAGGAAGTATTCCAGAAGACGGTGTTGTTATTATAGGTAATGACAGATCTATGCGTGTTATTGCCCTGAAGACCTTCCAGTGGGACGAGATGCAAAGATGGAAGACAGTGATATTTATGATCTGATCCTGTTTTGGCCTAGGCTAATTTGTGTTGATGCATTAGTTTTTAACAAAAATGTTTAAAAGTAAAAAGAAAAATTTAAAAATAGAAAAAAAAAAAACCCTAATAGAATAAGGATATAAAGAAAACATTTGCCGGTTGTGGTGGCTCACGACTGTAATCCCAACACTTGGGAGGACCAGGCAGGAGAATTGCTTGAGGCCAGGAGTTTGAGACCAGCCTGAGCAACAAAGTGAGACCCTGTCTTTACAAAAAAATAGAAAAATTAGCTAGACATTGTGGTATGTGCCTGCAGCCCCAGCTACTTTGGAAGGTTGAGGCAGGAGGATGGCTTGTGCCCAGGAGTTTGGGGTTGCAGTGAGCTGTGATGATGCCACTGTACTCTAGCCCCAGGCAACAGAACAAGACCCTGTCTCAAAAAAAAGAAAAGAAAGAAAAAATTTATACAGTCGTACAATGTGTGTTTTAAGCTGTTATTACAAAAGAGTCAAAAAGTTAAAAAAAATTAAAAGCTCATGAAGTATAAAAATTTCTAGTAAGCTAAGGATAATTTATTATTTAAGAAATATTTTATAATAAATTTAGTGTAGCCTAAGTGGACAGTGTTTACAAAGTGAACAAGAGTGTACAGTAATGTCGTAGGCCTTCACATTTACTCACCGCTCACTCACAGACTCACCCAGAACAACTTCCAGTCCTGCAAGCTCCAATTATGATTACCCTTTAGAAGGGCACCATTTTTTATCTTTTATATCATATTTCTGCTGTACCTTTTCAATGTTTTGATATGTTTAGATACACAAATACCATTGTGTTATAATTGTCTACAGCAGTGGTCCCCAACCTTTTTGGCACCAGGGACTGGTTTCATGGAAGATGATATTTCCACGGACCATAGGGGTGGGGAGATATGGGGGTGGAAGTAGCGGGTGGCGGGGAGAGGCAGAGCTCAGATGGTCATGCGTGGCCAGGTTCCTAACAGGCCACAGACTGGGACTGGACCAATCTTGACCGGGGGTTGAGGACCACTGGTCTGTAGTGTATTTGGTACAGTAATATGCTGTGCAAGTTTGTAGCCTAGGAGCAAGAGGCTATACTGCATAGCATAGGTGTATAGTAGGCTATACCATCTAGGTTTGTGTAAGTACACTCTATGATGTTCACATAATGATGAAATTGCCTGACAATGCATTTCTCAGAAAATATCCCCTTTGTTAAGGGACCATGACTGTACACAGAGGTCAAGATCTCAGTACAGAATAGGGACTTCCACTTCTGTTCTATATTTTACTTTTTTTCCATTAGCTTTTGACTCTTGTTAACATCCTACATAAAGTCTTCGTGCCCAAGATAGAGTCAGTGCCTCCTTTCTCTACAATTTTAATCTTTTTGTGTGTGTGTGGTCACCTATTCACTCATTCTCTTTTTCTGACAGCAAAGATTTATTGAGGTCCTCTTATATGGTAGTTATTTTATAGGTTAATGAGAAGACAGTAATAAAGATATAGTTTCTGTCCTCAAGTTGCTTATGGCCTTTTGGTGGGAGCCAAACCATGTCAATTCATGGTGAAAGGGACTATGAGTGAGGAAGCACAGAAGACTCTGTAAGTGGAGGGGAGGGGACTTCTACCAAAAGTGAACATGTAATCAGTGTATTCCATTATTTATCTTTTAAAATGAATTTTTACATATTGATAGCCATATTTTTTGTGGCTTTTTATGTCACACATTGAGGTCACATGGCTATAATGACCACTCTAGCCAATTTTTTTTTACATACTTGTGTAAAAACTACTACAGTATTCATTGGATCTATCTCTGTGTGACACAACTCCTTTTATTGTAGTTTTATTCATCATCCCATCTTGTCTGGGAATTTTCAGGCTATTCATTTCTTCTTATCCTCAGCTTACTGGGGGAAATTTGCAACTGTAAGGCAAATATTCTAATTGTTTTCCCTCAGGTACTCCAGCTAATAAAACTAGACATATAATGTATCATTTCCCCTTTATCCGTCACTCAATAAAAAAATAGAGGATATTATCTTTGAACTTTTGTTTTAATACCAGTAGAGTGTTGTTTGTAAAGTCGAGCTAAGATCATGATAATAACAATAAGGGTACCTAACCTAAACCTTACTCAGAGAGGTAAAATATGCTTAGCTTTATAAGTTCTTGATTCATGTGCTGATCCATAACCAAAAATATGTATGCTTGGCCAAAACTCATTAAAAGGTTGATTGCTCTGTAATGTGATCCTGATTTTAACCCAAACTACTTGAATTCTAATAGAACACACAAGTATATAATATTAATAGGTAGAACAAAATGTTAATACATTTATTCTGACATGCTCAGCTAGATGTCATACTGGCTGTTAATAAAATGCTGTATGTGTACGTGTGTGTATATAAATTTTATGCCCAAGGAGAAAAGATAATGGAGAAACAACCTTAGGGATGTGGGAGTAGAGTTATTTAATATCTTTTCAAGAGTGGGACAAGAGCCTCAGTGGGTACGTGTTGTGGTACTCGTGCCAACCTCTGTATTTTGTTGGGTCTCCCGGAGACCTTTACTGAAGTAGTGTAGTCATCCTGCAGCTGTAGTGAGCTCACTTCCCTGTCTAAATTTCCAGCCTCCTTTCTCATATCCTGCCATTCCCTACATCACTCTTTATGACTTTTGCTCTGACAATACTCAATTGCCTGTTGCTTTTCCCAGCCACCATGCTTTCCTTTGCTTATGCTGTCTGCTTGCAATGCCTTTACCTTACTTTGCACCTGGATGATAGCCATTCATCCTTACTGTGGATTAATAGTTCAGGTTTTACCTCTACTGGGAATTTTCTGGTAACTCTAAACCTCCATCCTTCCTTCCTAAAGAAATCTTACCTATGACTCTCTCCTCCATTAAATTTTGACCTCCTAGAGCACTGGTCAGCAAATAGGGATGCCAGGCCAAATCTAGCCTGCTGCCTGGTTTGGTATGTCCAATGAACTAAGAATGGTTTCTTCTTATATGAATTGTTGAAAAAAAATCAAAAGAATGTTTCATGACACATGAACATTATGTGAAATTCAAATCTGTGTCTACAAATAAAGTTTTATTGGGACACAGCCATGCTCATCCCTTTCCATCCTAATGTAATGTAATGCTTCAGTGGTAAAGTTGAGTAGTATAGCCTACATAGCTTAAAATGTTTGCTATCTGGCCCTTTACAGATAAAGTCTGCCGACCTCTGTCCTAAAGAGCAGGAAAAAAGTTGCAGTCATCCAATTATCCAGATTTCCTGGCACAGTGACTCCTAATTGAATGAGTTAATTAAATGGTTGAGTAAAGCTATCTTTCTCCTGAACCAAGCCATCCACCCAAGGGCTCCTGGCTCTGGTTCTAGTGGAAGTTTAGCAGAGGAAGTACTGCAGTATGAAGACCTAGGATGTAGCATTTGCTCTGTCATTATCTGTGTGATCTTAAAGAAGTGCTTTATTTTCCTTTACTTGAAAACAAAATAACTGCATTAAATAAGTTTTATAGTTCTTTCCAGACATGAAATTCTAGAAATATCATATCAATGTTTTTATTAATATGGAAAAAAAGGAAAAAACATAATTGGAGATTTCTTTATTAAAAAGTACATACAAAAAGAAGAAAACAATACTGAACTCTTATAGATCTATTACATATCAGGTTTATTATTGGCATTGATTAGATGTTTTGTAATAATCCAAATAAAGTTTGTCATTGGTCCTGGACTATGAATCTTTATAATAATGCATTAGAATAGAAAGTAAGATCTGTGTTGTAAGATTTGTGGTCTATACAGCAATTTATCTTATATTGCTTTGAGTGATCATTTTGTCCAAATAATGAAAAACAGACATTTTTAATCTTAGTTTTTGCTAGAATCTTGAGTTATCCTATGTTTATTTCTCTTATAATTTTCTCCTCTGTTATATGAATCCCTCCACCAAGATCTGTTTCAAACTAGATGAAGGGCAATGTTGATAACTGACCTGCATGCCTTCTATTATAGATTATGAGAATTACATAATCCTTACAACTCTAAAGTGACTTCTTCAATTCTGTTATAATAGGGGTGCTTGTTATAATCTTGGGTCCTTATAAAGATTTCTTGAAGGAAAATATCAATAATAATTTAAAGACTCTTTGGATGAAAACTTATGTTTTATAATTTATAGCTATTTCTAACCTATTTTAAAAGGCAATCAAATTGTTCAATATATAAGACTTTTGTTTTAGAATATTTTTGCTTCCATAAGAATATTCCTGAGTGAAGTTGATTGTCACAAAAACCTACTAAAATAGTATAGGGGAAAAAAAATTAAAATGGAAAGTTTAGTTTTTTGGGTTTTCTTTGAGACAGAGTCTTGCTCTGTTGCTCAGGCTAGAGTGCCGTGGCGTCAGCCTAGCTCACAGCAACCTCTAACTCCTGGGCTTAAGCAATCCTTCTGCCTTAGCCTCCTGAGTAGCTGGGACTACAGGCATGCATGACCAGGCCCGGCTAATTTTTTCTATATATTTTTAATTGTCCAACCAATTTCCTTCTATTTTTAGTAGAGACAGGGTCTCGCTCTTTCTCAGGCTGGTCTCAAACTCCTTACCTCCAGTGATCCTCCTGCCTTGGCCTCCAGAGTGCTAGGATTACAGGCATGAGCCACTGCGCCTGGCCAGAATTTTAGTTTTTTTTAAATTTAGAAAATATTTTTTAAAATGGATAGTTGTGTATTTTTCTACCTTTTCCAACGTATAGCATTGAAATTAAAAAAAAAAAAATGTTCTGCAGTGTTTCCTAAAGACCATAAAAGACTACGTGGAATGCTCATTTAATAGAAATGTCTTCATAATAATCTTTCCCAGTTTTCCCAGATATGTAGGACTTATATCTTAAAAGAAGTTGATAAATGATGGATAAAATGTTTCTAATATTTTAGAACTTGCTAAAGGAAGTGAAAAAATTGTCAACATCCAGGAAAATTTTCAGAAAAATTGTTTTCTGGAAGCTCTGTGTCAACTTTTGTAGAATAACCTCAAGAAATAATAAAAAAGTAACTTTTCAAAGTCTCCCTCACTTCCAGTATTGGGGTCCTGCTGCTATATCATACAATCTTTTTCCATTGCTATCTACAGCAGTCTCTGGTATGGAAGGCCTGGAACCCTTCAGTTTGGGGCATCTCATTGTGCAAGAGAATGCATTTCCTATAGGTTCACTGCTCCAGGGTTTGTTGTGCGTTCTCTCATGGAATCAGGTTATCTACCAGCAAGTATGTGAAGGGCAATTCAAGAGAACCAGTTTCACTGAGATCAACTCATGTTATATGAGAATATTTCTTATTTCACAGGGGATATATGTTAGGGAAAATTAATGTTATTACTACTTTTGGTTTTCTCATTCTATTTTTTACTCAAAAAAAATTTACTGCACACTGATATATCTCTGTTTGGAATCCTGAATGCTGGAACACATCTGTGAATGAATATTCCTTTTTTTTTTTTTTTGAGACAAGAGTCTCACTTTGTTGCCCTGGCTAGAGTGAGTGCCATGGCGTCAGCCTAGCTCACAGCAACCTCAGACTCCTGGACTCAAGCAATCCTACTGCCTCAGCCTCCCAAGTAGCTGGGACTACAGGCATGCACCACCATGCCCGGCTAATTTTTTCTATATATTTTTAGCTGTCCGATTAATTTCTTTCTATTTTTGGTAGAGACGGGGTCTCGCTCTTGCTCAGGCTGGTCTCGAACTCCTGAGCTCAAACAATCCGCCCACCTCGGCCTCCCAGAGAGCTAGGATTACAGGTGTGAGCCACTGCGCCAGGCCCATGAATATTCTTTAATTTATAAAAATAAAAAGCATTTTAGTTCTTTTAAATTCTTATTTAGATTTTTTCATCTGAAAATCCATTATTGCTTAAATGTCAAGATTCACCTTGAGATTTTAAAGAAAAAAATATTGCCCTTATTTTGCTGCTTATGACATAATTACAGGCTGATTAAATGTCAAAATATCAATAGCATATTACTTCATTTGTTAAAATATATGAAGCTATTTAAATAAGAATAACTTAGCAAGTACCTTTCAAGTTACATTTGTAATATATAAAGAGATTATTTTACTAATTGTTTAAAAATATAGACAGATACTTCCCTGAACTCAGACATTATTAACTTCCTTAATCAAATTCAACTACCCTTGGTCTTTATCCTGTAGCAAAATTGTTTATGTATGAAGAATGATAGTTTAAAACTATGTAGTTGTGTCTAAAACAAAACAAGGACTCTCTTGCTGAAGATAGGTCTCTACCCGCAATGATGATTATAGAACAACATGTACTTTCAATAAAACACGTGTGAAACACCTTCTCTCTCACTCTTCTTGCTTTTCCTGAAAACATTTGATGTTCAGAAACGTGGTCATCAGATTCTGTGATTTGCGTGTAGGTGAATGAAATGATGCATCTGCACCCTTCCTTTGCCTTATCTTCCCTGGGTGTCCCTGAGCTCTCCCCAAGCTGAGACAGATGGCTGCTGGTTTAGTTATGTGCGTGGGAGAAAGGGACTTCCACATGTGATTTTTACCATTTGGTAGTAATTAGTTTGTTGTATAAATTAACATTAACTGAACCATTCTTCAAGCATTGTTTGTAATTATCTTCTTTGAATCTCTGAGTTGTGTAAAGAAATAAAAAGCAGGGAAGAAACTAGTCCTTATTTTATAAAAGTTGAAGAATCTATCATTAGGCAGAATAGAACAATAATTATTGTATGCCCAATAGACTGAAAACTTCAAAATAACCATAAAACAGAAAAGCCAAAAGATTTTTCTGGAACTTAATGGTTTAGAAATACAATTAGCTTTTCTGAAAATGTATGATTTGTTGTTGTTGTTGTTAAGGCAGAACTAAATGTAAGAGAAAAACGAAATGCAGTTAGAGGAATTTGTCTTCCTGTTATTTTAGCAATAATTTAGTTCTCACAATAACTGCCACATGAAGGTAACTGACCTGTCTTTGTTCTCTTTACATATTACATGCTTTCTAATAAAAGTGTTTTAGTGTAAATTATATGAGAATCATGTTTTTCTGAGATGCAGTATTATCAGTATTCGTCTTTTTAGAAAAAACTGTTCATCAGTAAGTGGGATTTTGACCTTGATCACTCAGCTTTTGCATTGAATACTTGTTTATATTATTATTCCCTCTGATCCTCCCCCCCGCCAATGCAAATATTGGATAGCAAAGAAATAAAATAACCTATACTTCTTAAAATTCCTCCAGTTTAGTTTTCATCTTGCTCATATTATTTTTGGGTTCAAAATTTTCTTCTTGTGTCTTTCTCTAAAGAGATCTAATAAATAATACCATATAACAGATTGTCTTTTAAAGTATAAATGTTTCTTTCAGAAAAAAATCCCCATCTGTGTTTTTTCTTTGGAAATTGCTTTAAGAAACTACCAAGAAGAACAAATTCTTGATAGACATATTTGATCCAAAGTATTTAAAATGTGTCATCACACTTTTACTGTCCATAACACAGTCATAACTTTGATGCTGGCAAGAAAATATGATGGTCATTATTCTACCAAGAGCTTCTTTATTGCATCCCGTTGGGTAATAGATGCTCAGTCACCACTATTAATATTTGTGTAGACTTGTTATTAGCTGATTAAAAAAATAGAACTATATACCATTAGTAGCTATTTTCCATCACACAACTTAATTTACTAATCAGACTGTAGTTGTAGAGACTATAACTACCAGAAGTGACTAATTTCTTGGGTTTTTTGAGTATTGTAGCAATTCATTCCACGGAATGCAATGATTTAATGGTTCTCCAAATTTTAAAAATACCCTAATGTCATCGCAGATTACTTGGGAAAATAAGAACATTTTGCCCTTATTTATTTAGAATGGCTATAGTTACTACATATCTTTTTATTAGTGAATGAGCAAAATTAAGCACTTTAAAAGCTGGTTTTCATTGGAAAGGAAAAATATATTTACATTTTTCTGAGGTTAACAAAGAGATATGCCTGAATTTTTTAAGTGAGAGTATTTGAAGAAGACTTTCTGGTTTATTACAAATGAAGTTTATTTTGAAGTACTTCTAATTCTGAATTTTTTTTTTTGAAATAGGAAAACTGGAAATACTATGTGCCTACAAGTTGGCTTCCCCGTAAATTACTTCATCCCACATGTACCATAATTAATCAAAATTCTAAATCATGCTTTTCTTTTAAGTGTATAACAGTGTTGACCATTTTAAAAGCCCCAAAGTTTTTGAATATTCAAAAATTTTGCCTCCTCAAAATAGCTTATGCACATGTATTTTCTCTCAAATGGAAAAAAGAAAAGCATTGTCGTCTTATCTCTTTATTTTTGGCTGTAAATCAAATAAACATAAAAACCTTATGCTCTGTGCTTTTCAACATCTAGAGTTGGCCAAGAAGCAAGCAGCTTTAATCCTGAAGATATTTCCCCTCCCTGCTTCATGGGATAGAAGTATATTTTCTTTTATATGGGACAGGTATAGAAATTGGTAAAATTTTGAAGGACAATCTTTGTGTCTACTGAAAAATTAATTCCATGTACTATGTGCAAACGATATATAATTGAGTACAATTTTGGAAACATTTTAATAGAATAGTTTTGATTTGTGGATATTAGGATTCTTAATATTAGGCCAAAATATTCCTGTGTGTGGGAGAAAGTAATCTTTATGTTCGTCAAGTTAATTTAGAGCCTAATTCTTGGAAATGAAGCAAAATAAACACTTCTGCTTCCAGACTGTTTGATTTTGCTTCATTTACGTGCTTGTGTTCAAAAGAATACATAAATCTAGGCTTACATGCACCTTTTGAGGAAATCACAATACCCACCCCCACTCATACAAACCTAGACTACTTTTTTGTATTCTCAAATTCAAAATAATTCATTTTAATATTTTTTTCTTTTGGAGAAATAATTTTCAAATTAAAACAATCAACTGTTGACAAATATCCTACACCCAGACCACCTCTGAATAATTTTTTTGGCAGCCATTCGAAATGCAAACTCTTGTATGACATGAAATATTTTGGAACCAAAGATAAGAAGGGAGAGAGGGGAAAAAAAAGCAGTTCTTCTGTGACTGTGAAGCTCAAAGAGAATATATTAATTAACCCAAGAGAATTTCTAGGAAGCTGTAGTGAGAAACCGTAGCTTTGAAATCTAGTGATCTTTATCCACTGTTGGGTTTGGGTCAATGACCTTGGACAAGGAAGGAAAAAAGGAAAGGAGATACATTATAGGAACCAGATGTTAAAAACTGATAAAGGCTGACCAGCCCCCTGCTGCTAAAATCTAACCCCGCCTCCATCAAAAAGGTGACATTCTCCTCTGAAGCCCTTCTGTCCTTCTAGGAGAGAAGGCGACACAATTCTGGCTCTGCATTTTTCCTTTGGCCTACCTTGTCGAATAGCCCTAGAAGACTAAACAGGTGTTATCTACTTTTGATTTCAGTGCATTTAAATTAATCCTGTCAGCTCAGCTGTTAAAACAACTGTCATCTCCAGCTGTTAGTAATTTTCGACTGGGCACTTTCACAGGTTGCCAAGATCTGAGCCGGCATTGTGTGTCTCTCTGAATGCACTAGAGTAACAATTTGTGGGCTTTTTGAAGGGGACTGGTATTGTGATGCTGCACACATGAAATGATCATAATAATAATTTGAAAATACAGTCTGGTGCCATGTTTTGTAATATATAAATAAACTATGTGCTGAATGCCACTCTCGTCTATATTCTGTGGTGTATTACATAACTTTTTGGCGTATTTAATTCAATGAACAATAAGTCAACTTGGAAAGCATAAAAGAGAAAAGTATAATAAAGAAGTTAGGAGATAGAAGATGGTATTGCACCTGCTTGTGATAGCTTCTGTGTTTCCAGAAACAATAGTTGCTTCTAATAGATTTATGGTTTTTCCCTTTCTCTGAAATATTTAGCAAGATGTTTTGTTGCATTTTAACAGTTTGAGTATCTCTGTACTTTCAAACCAAATATTTAGTTTTTGGCTAGATCCCCACCTATTGAACATTTTAAATTGTAAGAGATATTTCTTATATAATTGTAATACTTGGGATCTATTTCAGTTAGTGATGTTCAAAGCCAATGTTGTGGAGGGTAGGAAAGGCTATTAGGAAATTCAGTTTACTGTCAACAATTGGAACCCATTAAAAATGTGTAATAATCTCAAATCTATCAAAAAAAAAAAGATTTTCATTTGCCACTGATGTAACCATCTGGAAGCAATGAGTTTTTCTCCTATTCTAACTTTACACAGTATAAAATGGAATAATTTCAGGTTTTCTGCTTTTTTACGCAGTCTGAATTGCAGTATTAGTTTTCTGTTACTAAAATATGTGTTTTAAAAGAAAAATAAATATATAGATAACTCTTAACTGATTTTAAATCATTTATGTTTAAGGATAATATAACCAGACCAATATTGAAAGCAGTTTTCAATAGAATGTACCAGTCACAAAATTTCAGGCTAATTTACAATACTTTTTAAAATTTATGTGATACTGATGTTGAATAAATTTATGCTGATTTAGTTGAATAATACTTTACACTTATTAATTTCTAAAGAAATTCTGGTTTCAACACATTTATAAAACAGGGGCTTATTGCTTGAGAGGATATTAAATGTACAAGGTACACAGTGAAAAATTTAATAAAAAGTGTATAATGAAAAGTATTTTTCTTTTCCACTCCTATTCCTTACCACTGCCTTCCCCAGCCATCAGTCAGTTCCTCTTCTAGAAGATTTCATGTAACATGTTTTCTTCCACATCTCTCTGGAGATATTCTGTGCATATGTAAACATGTAAATATACAGAAATGAGCATGTATGTATATGAGTGGTATATATCAGAAGAATATTATACACACACATGCACGCCCCAAATTTTGATGCCATTATCCCTGGATTTACATTGTGTTTATTCTCTAAAAAGACATATGTATACATAAGCATGAAGGATAAAGTTGCAGTGTATATGGTATGTGTATATGCAAATTACCTGATTTATTGTGGCTGTAAATTATAATTTACATTGAATAAAGAATATTCTATGTTAATCTGTGCATACTTATCAAAATTGAAATATTCAACTTAGTAAGTCTACTATTAGAAGCTATTAGTATGAATATTCTCATACATATATGCTAGAATATGTAAGAATATGTGACGTTACTGTTAATAGAGAAACTGGAAACATTCTAAATGTCAGAGAACTGGCTGAAGTATATTATTGTGTATTTATAGATGGATTACTGTGAGACTGTTAAACAACAGTAAGGAACTTTATTCATAGAAATATGGAAAGATGTCCATTATTGATATTTTAAGTTTAAAAAATTGAATGATGGTAGAGATAAGATTATCTTATTTTTTTAAAGTATGTATGTATGCTTGTATACCCATTTAAGTATAAAATATTTATCTTAAATATAATACATTACAAATAAGTGTTTTAATTTGAATATTTACTGTGAGTGTATTTTCTATTAATATTTGACTAATTACAAAGGGTTAGATCTTAATGAAAATAAGCAATCTTTAATGATGCTAGTAAGAATCAATTACCAATGGATTTTAGTTTGTACGAACATCAATTTACAGAGGAAGAGAGTGTCATTAAAAAAAAGAAATAAGAAAAATTTGTATGTATGTGAAAGCACTAAGTTAAGAAGTGATGGGGTGGGAATGGGAAAAGCAGAAAAAAGATGGTAGATAAAAATTTAGAGTTAGATTTCTTTATTTCCAAAGCCTTATTTACAGAAACATCTGTTAAAAAATTGGTAGAAGAAGAAGCTTTTCTGAACATGCTTATTCACACAAACATATACATTTCAGAGTCTGAATAAGAAACAGGAATGCTTTGCTCAAAACTATTTTATGCACACATTCTAGTAATGGTATATTTGAATTGATATGATACTCTTTATAGTAGCTTCTTAGGACTGCTATAACAAAGCACTACAAACTAGGTGGCTTAAAACAATGGAAATTTATTCATTCGCATTTCTGAAGGCCAGAAGTCTGAAGTCGAAGTGTCTACAGAGCCATCTTCCTTCTGAGAGCCTTGGTGTAGCATCCTTCTTGCCTCTTCCTAGTTTCTGGTGATGACAGTCAAGCCATGGGGTTCCATTCCTTGTAATTGCTACATTCTATTTACTGCGTCTGTTGTCATGTGATTTTCTCTCCCTGTGTGGATCTTTACCTGGCCATCCTCTCATAAGGACCTTAGTCACACTGAATTAGGACCCACTCTACTGACCTTATCTCAACTTGATTAAATCTGCAAAGACCTTAATAAAGTGTTCCAAATAAAGTTATATTAACAAGCACTGGATGTTAGGATTTCAACATATCTTTTTTGGGAACACAATTTAACACATAACTCTCTTAAAAATATAAACACAAATAGGTAGATAAGCTAATTGACTATTTATAGATTGCGATGAATTCATTTAATCACAGTAAGTGTGAGTTTAAATTGATATCACGTACCATTAAATGTTGGGATATAAAAGAAGAATAAACAGTTTTAGAGTGCATGGAAACATTGATAATAGAGCACACCACCTCAACGGACTTTTCAGTGGGAAGTTTGGGTATCCAAAACTTGCCCTAAAGGTCCTGAGTAGATATCTGGAAGTAGAGAAAAGGTTGGAAACTGTGCGGAAAGGGAGGTGAGAAGATTACAAAGTAAAAACAAACACACTCCTTTTCCTTGTAGCAGAAAATGCTTACATGTCCCTGAAAGTCATCTTATTGTCCAAAGATGCTGATCCTGCCCATTCCTATTGTAGGAATGAAGAAAATTATAGTGCCTTGTGACTAGAAAAGTTATATAGAGAGTTTATGGATATTTCATGTAACTTGTATTCCATTGTTACTGGGATTGTGACTCCATTTTTCCAAACACTATTATCATTTAAAAAACAAAGCCAGAAATGACTTCAACTTGCTAAATAAAACCCCATCTTTTTTCTCCACTCCTCTGTTCCCTGATGTTATGTTTTCTAACTGTAGGGAAAGTTCTTTTTTAATGGAAATTGGATAAATTTTACATTGTAATAGCACCTCAGTTTTTGGTTTACATTTTACATTGATGCTGATGCTATAAACTGAAGATCAAAAGAAATGTTTGAGTAAAGTTGTACTAAGGCTAACCTCTTTGTATTTATGCCAGAGTTAAACATGTCTCCATCACCTGTTAGGAGCAGAGTGTTACAGCCAAAGCTGGTCTTCCATTTTAGTGCTCAAGACTGGGGAGGAGGTGGCATTGATGCCTGCTGTTTGACCTTTCCTCTGTTAGGCAGCGATGTCTTTTGTATTCTTGTCCTAACGCTTTCTCATGGCATTCTTAAGAGTGGTGTTGAGAAATGTTAGGTTTAAGTGTAAAAGACTGACTTTTCATTGAACTGTGGAAGGCTAATGGAAATAAAAAAAAAAAACAAAACTGAGGAAATGGGAGATTCTTACTTTTCCTTAGCTTTGTAAGGCTATTATTGTAAGTCATAGCAGAAAAAGAACTGAGAGGAATTGCCACTTGACTTTTTTTTCATATTCATTTTGCCAGAAAAAAATGCAATTACTCAGAAAATTGACAACCTAAGTCTTAGAATATTCCCAATTTTATAAATTCAAAGAGTATGTTACAGTTGTCTAACATATTCTGTCTATATCTGAAATACCCCTGAAAAAGTGATGAACAAATGCATCCACAGCTGACATTGTCTAATCAGGCAAATACCAGAATTTAACTGTAAATATAGTAAATTGTTCAAATATTAAATTTGAAGTTTATGAAATTTGAAGGAAATGTTAGTATTATATGGAAAATGTTCTCACTGTTAAAAACTTTCACTTAGATGATAATCTTGACTTTGTTCTGAATTATCATGTTTGACTGTGGAAATGCATATAGACCAGTCTGATTCTTGTCTGTCAGATTCCTAACACATTGTGTTCAGGTTATATAAAGTGCATAAACAATTTAATTTTTGTCTTTTAATGGTAGGGAGTAGGAATAAAAGAACTATAACAAACAAATTTTAATTAGTTTGAAAGATTGTACTAACATTAGTGATACTTTTGGTAACAGTGATAACATTCATTGAGTATGTAGTTTTTTTTCAGTCATCATGCTCTGTCTGTTTTCTCTGTTTTAGTTCTTTTAATTCTTACAACCACTCTGTTTACCAATATATGCCTATTTGGGTGTGTGTGTGTCTGTGTGTGTGTGTGTATACACACACACACACACACACTAATATACACTACTATGTAAATGGGGAAACTGATGTCTAAATGGGCTAAATAAATTACCTTAAAAGTTAGTAAAAACAGGACTTGATCTTAAAGATATCCAGTGCGAAACTAGCCTTTTGATCATTATTTCTTACAGCTTCAATATGATGAACACAGTTAATATGAATGAATTTGTGAAGTAATGAATGAGTTAATTCATTCCCTCATTCACTCCACAGATTTTTTTCTAAACGCCCAGACTGCCACAGTACTCTTGCAGACAAAAACAAGTAAGGTACCAACCTTGTTACACAGGATATATTCTTACGGTGAAATTTTTTTTTAAGGTATGCCAATAGCTGTATGCAATAAGTAAATAGAGAAAAAATGAAATGTCAGGAAATGATAAATTCTATAAGAAAAGCACAGATATCTTTATCAAGAGCAAAGTGGATTATTTCATGACGGAGTGATTCAGGAAGAGTTTAAGAAGAAAATGACATTCAAACTGGTCATTGAAGGTGGTCAGTATTTCCACAGGCAGAGATCAGGGAAGGACACTCTAGGGTTGGATCCACGGGGGCTGAGTTGGGATGAATAGTTTAATACTTTCATTAAGAGCACAGAGGTTAAAATGCATCAGGCATCACTAGGGCTAATAAATAAATAATTTCATTTATTCAGAATATAGGGCAAATAAATTGAGAAAAGGAAAACAAATTAGATTCCAAATGTACGAGGGTTAGATTTGAGAAGTTCTGAATGCCAGGCTAAGGAGTTGAAAATTTAGAGATGGGAACTGAAAAGCTATTGATTTTCCGGCAGGGGAGGGATCTGATCAGAGTTCTCGTCTCAAAAACCATTTTCATCATTGCTTATTCCTCCTTACAATGCACTTACTTGAATTTCTTTTGGCTAACAACAACAAAAATCAAACAAACACTAGAGCCATGGATATGCTGATGATGTGATCAGTTAGCCTTATGTTAATATGATGCATCTACCCTAGATTTATGTTACTTCTCTATAGAACTTGTATTTTACTATAATCCTTACAATGTTTATCTCTGCTGTGAAATTTTGAGTGTATCAAGGCCAAATAAGCTTGTTTAGTTATTAGATAGCATGAGTTCAGAATATGATAGTTGTCTAATTGTTGTTTATTGAACAAGGGAATTGGTGAGGAAATGTTGGATGCTTATTAAATAATTATTTTCTAAATGGATAAAATTTAAAAAAAAAAACAAAACCATAAAACTCTTTATTATTATCTGCCTGCAGCTCTACTTGAACAGCCATCTGAATCTGAGATTTTGTGGACTTACCACATTTCCCACACTGATGGGATACTGTTCATGCTGTGCCATGTTCATGAGAGCTGTTAACCCCTCACTTTCTGAAATAATGTTCATATGTCCTTTACACTCAGCAAAACATAACCTCTTCTGAGAAAGATTGTCTTACTCTCATCAGGCCAGTTAGAAATGTTGTCTGTGCTCATTTTTTATGCTTATATAAGATTTACTATTTCTACCTCATAGCACTTAATCACTGTATTTCAGAGTCTCTTTCTCCACTAGACTATAAATTCCCTGAGGGCAGGGACTATGTCATTTCATTTTTGTGTTCCTAGGCTAATAGGGTATTTGGTAGATTACAGATTAGTATTAAATATTTTATGAAATAATTAGCTATCAGAGTACTCTGTGATGGGGGAGTCAAGATCTAAACAAGGTTTTTGGCTTTACAAATAGAGGAGAGTAAGAATTTCAGAAATATTGAAGGATAAAAATTAATGGGACTTGGTGAAAGATGGTACATGAAGATAAAACCATAGAAAAGTTAAAGACGCAAAGTGACTTGTGATATAAAGGTGTCATTAAGTGATGTAGAAGAGCCAAGAGTGGGACCTGACTTCTTGTTGGGACATACAGTGAGGCCTCTTTTGGATACAGTGATTTTGAGGTACCGTCATTGGACCATACTGAGATGTTTAATAAGTAGTTTATGAGAAATTAGAACTTCAAAAAGGTCAGGAAAATTTGTGAACCATTCACATAGTAATGATATTTGAAATGTGTGAGTGGGGAATATTGTGATAGAGAATTTAGAGGAGAGAGCGATGTCTAGATCTTGTGGAAGAGCTAGTTGTGGCACATTTGGAGGAAGAGTACCATAGAATAAACAATGAGAAAGGAAAACAAGGAAAGAACAATTTCAGAAAAGTTAGGATTGGATGTAGTTTTAGGAATGTTGAGAAGAGGGGCTGGTGTAGAAGCGGTTAACAGTATTCTGTAGTGTAGTTTGGAAATAGGTAGTTACTAATTCGGTCAGATGCCATGTTGCAAAGATCTAAGGACAAAGGAAAGCAATAAGATGATAAATTATGTAAGTAAGCTGAGTTAAGATAAATAATTATTTATGGGGCATTTCCACTTTCACCTAAAATGGCATACAAACCCATGGAGAATGTTTATGTGGATTGTATTAAAATGTATTATAAAAACACATTTACAATTACAGTTGATATTATCTCCCCTATATATCTGGAAAAATATAAAGGTTGAAGTGAATTTTTGGAAGGTTCTACGTTTAGTATTAAGGATAATCACACAGGCAAACCAAACTGATTTCCGCGAGCAGACCGTGTTTTATAAATGTGTTGTATTTTGGGATATAAGACTCCAAAGTTGGTAAATACATGAGGAATCAGATAGCTAGTGTTTGTGATCTTGGTCTCATTGTGTATATCCAATAAAACTCTCAATTGGGTTTCATGTGTTTGAAAAAATAAGAAGAGAATTAACTGTTTTCTAAAGTTTGTTCCATGTATTACATTTTTAATTTAGCTCTATAGTTCTAGCATACATTTCCTAGAAGTGGATTTCTTCTTTTTATAGTTGATAGATAAATTCTGGAGGACATCATCTTCTGCTTTCAATAGGATTGCTAGGAAATAGTAGCAGATGATGAAATAAACTAAAATATCTGATTTGTTTCCTGTAACAATAAAATTTATGAGTGCAGGTGCAACTGAAGGCATGAATACAATTTACATCTCAAGTTAGCCATAGACCCGGGTAGAATCTAAATCCAAGCATCATTGTGATTTATGAAATAGTAATTAACGAAAAATTATTTATAAATAGATGTTGGTGTCATTAATAATGTTAAAAAGTGTGGAGAAAATCCTAGGTAAAAGAATTCATACCTTGCCTAAAGTAAATTTTTATATAAAATGTGAGAGATATTATGTCTTAATATTTGACTGCATCAAGCTGCTTTTTAAAATTTCACCAACAAAAGTTATGTTTTTAAAAGACATTATTTAGGTAGAAATTTGGGCTCACTCCCTTGCTCTTTAGCATGATAAATAATCTACCAGATAAGCCACCGGTTGATTGTGGTTGAATTACTGCCATCTGTTGACTGCCACCTTCAAAAAATCTACAGGTTAAATGGGTTTGGAACAGTGAAGGAAAAGCCTTATAATTGCCACACTATTTTCTTATTCCTTATTTATCTTCATGTTTTCTTCTGCTCCTTTTCCTCCTTTTCTTTATCCCTCCTTTCCCTTCCCCTTTTTTCTTTTAGATATCTGTTTCATAATTAGAAAAGGTCTCCAATTCTATTGTGAGCAGTGAGTCCTATCTGCTGGATTTTGCCGATACACCGTCACTAGGCTTGGGTGCTATAAAACAGCCCCAGAAACCAAGGGACTGGTGGGTAACAAGACTCTCTGTTCTTGGTGCAGCTTTTCATCTGCTTTTGGAGTGAGGAAACATCTAAATTTGGGGAAAATGGAGCCAAAGAGGAATGGGATGCAAGTGTACAATTTACTATAGGAGTGTGACCCAGTACACTATTAGCTACTCGATAATAACAGTGCTTTTCAATATGTCTGCATTTTAACATGTTCTCCAAATGACTAAATGCTTTACATTATTTTCTAATTTAATTTTACATCCTATAAGACAGGATTATCCCATTTTTGACAGATAAGAAAATAATCATAAAGGTACTATTAAAGGTAGTATAGTACTATTAAAGAAATTTCTAATGATAATGCTTTTTTATTTTATGATATACCTTTCTCTTTTGGGCCTGTTACTATTGTAAACGTAATTTGCAACGTGAGCAGTTGCAGGGCTCTTTTCCCTCGTTGCAGTGTTTTAGAGGAGATTTGGTATCACCAGTGTAGAAGGAAACAGTAAAATTTTCTGTTCTCCATCTATATGAGTGGATTAGTGGTATAACTACTTAACCCCTTTGCCATTTTTATACTGAAGTTTTGTTTTGTTATATGAAAAAAAGTGATAGCTAAACATTATAGCATTTATGTCCCAATACTGAAGTATTACCATCTCTCATTTGTCATCATCAACATGTATGTTTTAAGCACCCTTTTCTCACTATGTTTATTGCTTTGGTTTATCCGTCTGACAGTGGTTCATTCATCTATTCGCAAATATTTATGGAGTTAGTGTGTTCGGGCACTGGCTTGACACAGTTTTGTGAAGGCTATATTATTGTTTGACACCAGAATGAAAAAAGTATCATGACACCCTCCAATATCCTCACTGACATTGTAGACTTCACTCTAAGAATTTTTAAGCTGCCCTTCAAATGCACTGTTATTTGAGCTAGTGGCATATCTTGTTTAAATTTTTACATGTGAGTTCAATATCTTTAGATGATTGGCATTGAAATTACATTATTTAAAATTAATCTAGGTTTTCTATTGCAAATGCATTATGTCTAACTTTAAATCTCCATAGATAAAATAAATAAATTTTTAAACTTTATATAGTAATTTGAAGCAGAAATCTGCATAGTTCTGAAATATGGTATGCTTAAGTTTGTCTCTAGAATACTATATATAATTTTCTATTGGATAAATTTTGTTCAGATTAATAACACTGAAAGGGTTTTCTTTATTGTGTACTTTTTAAAGGCAAAAAAATATTTGTTAAGAAGAACCAAATTTACCTTGTGGGAAAGGTAGTTTAGTAGCTGGTTAATGTCCATATATAGAGAGTTCTAGTATAAAGTTTTCTTGGCAAAATCTTCCCTGTGTAGAAGGGAACTTATTCCTTTGTTGCTTTTTCATACTTTATTCCTAGCTGAAATTGCTGAGGGTTTTGCTGTTTACCCATTTTATGGCCACTATTGGTAGGGTATGCCTATAATATGTTTGTTCTGAACTACATCAAGCATCTTAGAAATATTTGGCTAAGATGTTATGGAGAAAGGATAAAGGGTTTATTTTAGAAGCTCACTATCATTTTTAGTTCATTCACATCACATTGCTATTAATTAAAGGACATTGTGAGGAGGGTTCTGATTTTAACATTCAAACAGATATTATTACTCTGTTGTTACGGCACCATTTTTTAGCATTAGCACTACAAAATTAATTAGCAAGAATAAGTTAGAATGCTTAAAAATTCTTAATCTTTATTCCTTAAACCTTTATCTCATGGAAGAAAACAGTATAGAATGGGTGACATTACTGATATTGAACATTTTTTATTCATGTATTCATTTTGCCGTTTGTATGTCTTCTTTTGAGAAATGTCTTCAGATCCTTTGCCCATTTTTTAAATCACTTTGTTTGCTTTTTGCTGAGATGTTTGAATTCCTTGTATATTCTGGATATTATCCTCTGTGAGATGAGTAGTTTACAAATATTTTCCCTCATTTTGTAGATTGTCTTTTCACTCTGTTGATTGTTTCCTTTGCTCTGAAGAAGCTTTTTAGTTTGATATGATCCCATTTGTTTATTTTTGTTTTTATTGCCTATGCCTTTGAAGTCTCATTGATACAATATTTTCCAAGACTCATGTCCTGAAGTATTTCCCCTATGTTTTCTTCTAGTGGTTTTATCGTTTTTGGTTTTACATGTAGGACTTTATCCATTTTGACTTGAGTTTTGTGTAGAGTGAGAGGTGGGGGTCTAGTGTCATCCTTCTGCATGTGGGAAATGCAAATCAACATCCCAGTGAGGTATCATCCTAACCCAGTTAGGATGGCTATTATCAAAAAGACAAAAAATAACAAATGCAGTCAAGGATACAGAAAAAAGGAACTCTTATATACTAATGGTGGGAATGTAAACTAGTACAGCCACTATGAAAAACGATATGGAGTTTCCTTAAAAAACTACAAATAGAACTACCACATGATCCAGTAATCCCACTACTGTGGATTTATCCAAAAGAAAGGAAATCTTTATATCAAAGAGACATCTGCACCCCCCTCCATATTTATTGCAGTACTATTCACAATAGCCAAGATATGGAATCAATCTAGGTGTTCACCAACAGATGAATGGATAAAGAAAATAGTCATATATACGCAATGGAATACTATTCAGCCATAAAAAAGAATGAAATCCTATCATTCACGGCAACACATATGGAATTGGAGGACATTGTATTAAGTGAAATAAGCCAGGAACAGAAAGTTAAAGACCACATGTTCTCACTTATATGTGAAAGCTAAAAAAAAAAGCTGATCTCATGGAAGTAAAAAGCTGAACAGAGGATACTAGAGGTTGGGAAGGGGAGAGGGAAGGGAGGGATAGGGAGAGATTTGAATACAAAAAGATACAAAATTACAGCGATATAGGAGGAATGAGTTCTAGTGTTTTATACCAGCAGTCCCCAATGTTTTTGGCATCAGCAGCTGGTTTCATGGAAGACAATTTTTCCATGGACCACTGTAGGGAGGGGAGATGGTTTCAGGGTGATTCAAGTACATTGCATTTATTGTGATTTATTTCTAATTCATTGTAATATATAATGAAATCATTATACAGGTCACCATAATGCAGAATCAGTGGGAACCCTGAGCTTGTTTTCCTGCAACTAGACAATCCCATCTGGGAGTGATGAGAGACAGTGACACCTGAAGTGTGTCGCTTATGTACAGTCTACTCTGTAATTTCATTTGGATGCTGACACTGCAGAAAACCTTGCTTCACAAAGATAGGATGTTGGAAATGGAAGCAGGCTTTTCAGTGCTTTTGTGGCAATCTCAGGATATTCCACCTTGACTTTAATCCAGATCGTATGGAGATTTGAAGTTGTCTCAAACATACTTTTAAGGCCACTGTCATTTGCAAACTCAAGCAGTTGATCCTCTTCTAGCATGAACAAGGTAGATTCACCTGGCTTATTCACAAATGAATCACGGATCTATTCTTTCCCAGTTGGGGGTCTTTCGTGGTTGGAAAGTAATGCTCAAACTCTTTTGAAAGCTAGGTGATCATGCACCAGCTGGGAGAAAGAAGGCCCTGGCTCCGTCTCTTTCAAAATCTCTGCTAATGTTTGAAATGTGTCAAAAATCCCAATGCTCACTCATCACTCCCATAATTCCAGTTTGGCTTTGAATGCAACCACTATATCTGCTGATGTGAACACAGTTGTTGTCCTCCCATGAAGTGATGGAGTGAGTTTGTTGAACAGGTTGAATATGTCACACAAGTAAATAAGTTTTGTGACATATTCTGTGTCACTGAAATGCGCTGCCAATGGTGACTGTTTTTCTAAAAGAAATCTCTGGAGTGGCTCTTATAACTCAGAAACTCTGGCTAGTGTTTTTCTTTATAAAGCCGTCTCACTTCTGTGTATAAGAGAAGACGTGTGCTCTGCGCCCATCTCCTCACAGAGCTGTGCAAACAGACGTAAGGTAAGGACATATGCTTTAATGTGGTTGATAATTTTAATCACATCCTACAAAACGTTATTTAGTTCAGGTGACATTTTACAGCTACCCAGCATTTCTCTATGGATGACACAGTGTGTAGACACATTCAGAAGCGACCTCCTTCACCCAAATAGTGAAACCAGAAAGCCATCCAGTCATGGCAGCTGCTCCAACCGTGCCCATGCTGACATAAAGTGATCAATTCACTTTTCCTGATACATAATCATTTAAATACTTAAAGTTCTACAGCTATGGTGTTGGTTGGCAACAAAAGTGCACATAACATATCTTCATGCACATCCTCCTGAAAAATATATCACACATAAGCAAGCATTGTTGCCTTGTTGTCAACGTCAGTAAACTTGTCAAACTGGATTCACCAGTTTGACAGTTTGCCTCGATGTCCTCTGCTATTTCATCAGTTCTTCTAGTTACGGTGCTAGGTGAAAGAGGAGCACATGCCACCTTTTGAACTGCAGCCTCTCCTAAAAGTTCACAGCAAATGTCCTTAGCAGCAGACAGGACCAACTCTTCACCAATAGTGTAAAGGGCTTCTTAGCTGTAGCAATGCAGAAGCCACTAATAATGATGCTCTCAGTGCAGACACATTTGATGAAGTGGTGGCCTTCAATAATTGCTTCTATTCTTCATGTTGATATATTTTTCTTTTGAAAAACTCCAAGGCTTGTCTTTAATGCTGGGTGCTTGGTCTCCATGTGGTGAAGCACTTTTGAAGGTTTCATGGCTTCATTGGATAGCTGGTCAGCACATAGTATACAAAGCAGACTTGGAGAATATGAATCACCTGGTGCAGTGAACCAAAATTTAAGTAGGACTCTTGGTATTTTCTTTTAAATGCAGCTTTCATTTTGTTCGGAGTCTTAGAGTCTTCTGCTGTCTCATCATTGGCTTTTTCCTGCTTTTCAAAGACACTCCCAGCGATGTTTGTTTTTTTACTCATTTTTCCTTGGGTTAGCCTGTGGGCTTACCAAAACTGTGACTGAGACAAGTGCACTGTGTGGGGAAGAGGCGCTGATGGAAGTGGTAAATAAAATAATGAGCGGTCCATGCGTGGATTAAAATAAGTGTCAGATTCTGACTTAAAGCCTGCCATCAGATGCAGCTTAATTGTCACTTGCCATTCACTGGTAGAGTTTTGATATGAGTCTGCAAGTAATTGATTTATTATGGTCTCTGTGCAGTCAAACCTCTGTGCTAATGATAATCTGTATTCGCAGACGCTCCCCAGGGCTAGCATGACTGCTTTAGTTCCACCTCAGATCATCAGGCATTAGATTCTCATAAGGAGCACACAACCTGGATCCTTCACATTACAGTTTACCATAGGGTTTGCCCTCCTATGAGAATCTAATGCCGCTGCTGATCTGATAGGAAGTGGAGCTCAGGCAGTGATGCAAGTGATGAGGAGCGGCTGTAAATACAGATGAAGCTTTGCTTGCTTGCCTGCTGCTCACCTCCTGCTGTGTGGCCCAGTACCTAACTGGCCACGGACGGTGCCAGTCCACAGCTCAGGAGTTGAAGACCACAGTTTTTTACCACTGTAGGATGACTATAGTTAATAATGATATATAGCTTCAAATAGCTAGAAGGAGGATGTTGAATGCTCCCAACACAAAAAAATGATAAACATTGAGATGATGGATATCCTAATTACCCTGACCTGATCACTGTACATTATATGTATTGAAACATCACTATGTACCCCATGAATATGTACAATTATTACTTATCGATTAAAAAATAAAATTAAAAAAGAAGGGATGAAATTATCAAAATTTTATTGTCTGTGTATATTTGGGAAGTGGGAATTGGAACCCCCCAAAACTCTTAAGAAATGCAGCCATCTATAAGAATTCCCTGTGGCTGAGGAAGAGAAAAGAGGTCTTCCAATGATAGTACAATGACTCTTTTCATAAGTCAGTCTTGAGTTTTGAATTAGTAATGTCAATGTTTCTATTTTGGTTAAGGAGCACTGGTTTACATCATTTTATAAAATAGGTTTGTTATGAAAATTTATATATTTGCTTTTTAAAGATTAAATTTTTTTACAAATAATTTTAGTATGTTCTTAATGAAGAAAGCCCAATTAATCATTTACCTTAGTAATATAGGATTTATTTATAAATAAATAAAATAATAAGTATTTTATTAATATCAAATTTATCAATTTTTTTAAAAATACAGCTTTATATGTTGTTATGTTCTGAGGGTAGAAACGGTTATATAATCATAGAATAGCAAGGACAACAGATCAAAGCTTTAAACTTGAATGTGTGTGTGGTTTCTTTTTAAGAGCCTCTGTTTTCCATTTTTTATTCTTCTCTTTTGCCATTTTAGGTATAAAAATTGGATATTGCAATTATATATTTGCGTGTCTAAAATATGAATCTATGTGTATGTATGAGTATATATGTATACCTGTATATGCATTTGTAAAGTTCGTATGCACAAAGTCAGATTAACTAACCAAATAATAAAAGACACCCAGACTTCAGGCTGCGAGGTAAGTTTCTGTCTCTGAAACTATTAAAAGAGTATAAACCCTCAATTTACAGTGTTTCAAATGGCAGTCATGGGAAAGAGAAAGACAAGAATTCTATATTTTTGCAGGCTGCACAAATCATTGGATCCTTAGATATAATTCAGTGAACATTTGTTGAGTACTTCCTATAGCCAAGTCAGTGTTCTAGGTTCAGGAGAAATAGCAGAGGACAAGATAGAAATCCCACATTTATGAATCTCCAGTGGGAGGAGTCAGATAAAAATATAATGAATAGGTAAAATATATAGTTTGCCAGATAGTAATAAGTGATATGGGAAAAGATAAAGCATGGGATGGGGACTGAGAATGGTAGAAAAGGATAAATGTGTAAAGTTTTCCTTGAGAAGGTAACATTCGAGCAAAGACTTGAAGGAGTTGAGCGTGAGCCACGTAGGTATTTGAGGGAAGATTATTCCAGTTAGAGAGCAAAAAATGTGCAGGACCTGGCAGGTTTGAAGCACAGCAAGGAGGCCAGTGTGGCTGGGATTAAATGAACTAAGAGGAGGTTAGGAGGAAGTGAGTTGAGAGAGGTAAAGGGGGCTAAACTGTAGAGTGTTGAAAGTTAGTGCAGGGACCTTGGCTTTTATGAAAAGATGTGAAAGCTGTTGGGAGGTTTCAAACAGAGCAGAGCAACAAAATGTCTTTATTGTACAACATAAAATATTTCTTATGCTTTCAGCCTTCTGTAGAACAGTCTCAAAGTTTTAGAGTTTTCAGAAGTTATCATGGAATTTTTAATCCAAAATCAGATAGGTACATGGAATTTGATCTTGTTTCTGGAGCTTTTTTCCAAGGATCCATTAGGACTTAACTGTTTCCAGTTTGAAGTCTCTTTTTTAGGATGATTTATAGCCAAAAATGCAAAGGGAGGGCAACTTGGTGGTCTCATCATTACTTCATGATTTAGGAATTTGGCCAACTGTCCCACATAGCCTGGTGGCTCCAATGAGAGCCAAGATACATCTGTCTATATCCTCAACCCATTAAAAGTAGATTTATGAACCACTGCTCAAAAAATATTAAAGAGAAAACATACAGGTTTAAATTTCTCTGTTAATCTGATTATACCAAGACCTAGTCTGAAAAACAAAAATGGTGCTTTTGCTTTTGAAGAGATCAATTAATTGAGATACCAAAAGAACAGGAACGTATCAGGAATCCTTTCTAGTTACATGATTTAAACTGATTAAGCACCTAGTGTTAATTAAGACTACTTTGAAGCTGTGTTATTTTTCAGATTTTATATTCAAGTTACACTCATATTTTGATATTTAACATGTAAAATACAGTTACTAATTTTTCTTTAAATTCGTACATAAAAATAACTACTGCACAATAACATGAAGCTAAGCATCAAAGCTTAGCTCCACCTTCTTTCACATATTTATAAATATATTTTATCTTAAAGCTTTCCACTATGGAAAATGTTTAAATACATACACACACACACACACACACACACACACACACAATACTATATAAGAATGAATAAGTACACTAAATTAGGATGGAAATTACTATATTGCTGATCTCTTTAGGTAGTTTTCAGTTAGTTCTTTCATGCATTGGAATTGTAAAACCCTGTAATTTTGCAATTAGGAACAATTGGTCTTCATTTAGGAGACACAGTTCAGGAGTTAAACACAGTTTGAGAGTTTAATCTAGACTTAATCCCTCCTACCTAGTTCCTAGTAAGGCCCCGTGGAATAGGAAAATTCAACCACCATTGATATTCATATTTTTGCCTGCTTGTTCTACAACTTTCACTGTCATTAAACTCCTTGATATGATTTTTAAGCGTTAGCTATGTAACTTGGCTGTGACTGTGTGACCTTTGACTGCTGTTAACTTATGAAATTCAGACTGCTTATTCAAATATACTTTCTTTTACCCTTTTCCTGAAATGTATCCTCCAGGGATACTTAGAACTCTTTAGAATAATGATACATTTACTTTCCTTGCTTTTCTTCATTGACCATCGCCATGTTATTGGATTCTGCAGGGCTTTGTTCAATGTTGCGTTGCAATTCATACTATTAAGAAAGAAAGAATTTGCTGCTAGGCAAGACTTCAGGCAAAAGGACTTTGAATGAAGTGACTCTGTATAATTTGAGTTATAAACACCATAGATTCATCGTAGTTTAAAAGTATTCACCACAACTGAGTTGTAGTTAAATGGATTTGGTAGAAGATTGGGTATCGATAGGTAACAGTTAGGGGTTTTCCAGACTCCCTTTCATGTGGCTGAGTAGGAGCTACACATCAGGCAGGTTCAGACTCTTAAATTACACCCTATTTCTTGACCTTGTCATCCAGACTCCACAGTATTTTTTAGTTCATTAGTTAAACACTACCTAGTGATTTAAATACCAGAAAGCTCCATTCTTTGAAGATTGTTTCCAGAAAGGGAAAATGGTAATCAATAGAGATGTTACAAATAATTTTATATTTTACAGACACACACATGTGTGCACACAAACACACATTTTCCTGAGGGTGGCCTTCTGTAAACTGTAGCTTCATTGTATAACAGCAACCTTTGGAAATTCACTAACTGATGCACAGCAAAGGCTCTGTTGCCTGGCTAGTCCTACCCACAAAAACTCTCATTCAGCATTTTTTCTGTTTTCCTGGATTATTTGAACAGTTAATAGGCACATACACATGAGCACACATTCACACACACTCACATACGTGCTTATCCCACATCACAAAAACCACCCTCACATTTGGCTCCATCTGATCCTCAATTTAGCCGCAAGGCAAGACTTAAGGGACTTGTGTCAACTCTATTAAAAAGGTATCCAAAGGTAGTCTGAAAAGGTGAAATTTGAGGAACATAGTTGAGGTACGGAAAGGGGGAAATTGTATTTAAGGTCATAATATAACTCGTCTGTGCTAAACAGAATAAGTTTCTAAAGCATCTCTTGCCAGAATTTTTCATGGAGCTCTCTGTTCTTTGAAAAATCTTATGTAAGTCCATCTATCCCCTGCCCCCCCAAAAGAGTCAGTGGTCAAGCATAGCCTTTTGAATCTATCTTTTTTAATACAATATTTTCAATGCAGTTTGAACTGATTCCTCCTATTTTCCAGAAACTTCAAAGTGCTACTCTGTTCTAGGAAGAGGTCAAATCCTAACTGCTCACCTTTAGGTATCCTTGAACATGCCACTTTTAGGGCACTGCCTCATGAACACTCATGGTTAAATCAGCCAACAAAACTTTAAACATAGTAGTCCTAGAGGAAGGAACCGTAGCCCGAGCCACTGCAGGGTGTTTACCCTTGAGATTCTTTTATTGTGTATTGTTAGAAGTAAGTTATTTTACTTTTAATATACCAAATAGATTGTTAGAAATCATCTTTCTAATCTTAATTAAACAATATACTTTAAAACTTATTATTATGAGATCCTTAGCATTTATAGGAATAAGTTTTGTATATGTAACTTACTTGACTAAGAAATGATATTATTTTAACAACAATACTAGAAAAATGAGATTTTTTTTCATAGACCTTAATATTAATAAATTAGTCCTAAGTTGGTCAGCTGTTTTATCAGCTGAATATATGAGCATATATCTCACATATTTTTATGAAAGATATTAAATATAAAATTATCCGTGTATTTTTCTAGAAATAATTTTAAATGTTCTTATTTTCAGTAAAAATTATGTTTTTGTTTTTATTACATTTATTAAATGACTACTACGTGAAAGACATCCTATCTGTTGCAGGGAGTGTTGAAATAAATAAGGCTTGACTTCTGAGCCTACCAGGAGAAAAAAGAAGAATCATGCTGGCATTTTTCGGCAGTTTTCTTAAGGCATCTCATTTAGCCCAGTTGTTTATAACCTACCAAGAGACAGTGATACACATATACATAACTGCTAGATAACAGAATTTGTGAAAGGTATTTTGATATCAACTATATAATTGTATTCTTTAAAACTCTCATATTAAGAGAATTTGCTAAAGAAGTTAAGACTTTTTAAGGAATAAGATTTATAAGTAAACCTATATAAATATATATTTAGGTAAAGATGTATATAAATACTTGTTTTTCTTTTCACTAAAATAAATTAGGAAGAATACCAATTAAAGAGAAAAGTCAATAATGTCTTTTATATCATTTAAGAGTATATTAAAATAGAGGATTATTCCTTTCTAGATTAAACACTTTAAATCTTTCTCCCCTATAGTTTCAGTGAAATGCTTAATTCATTTTACATTAAATATTCAATGAAGGATTATACAGAAAGAATATACATCTTTGTAGGTTTATCTGTAACAAAACAAAGGAGCCCTCCTCACCACACCCAGTCAAAGAGACCTAGAGATAGATGCTTTCAGTCTCTTGGGAAGGTCGGTTTAAAATGCTAGTACCCAGGTTACAAACTTTAAGGAGAAACTCAATCTCAGTGTCTTGCAAATGTAGAATTGACAAGTGGAGGACCTTGATTGAGTGCCTCCTTAAATTTTGTGTCCTAGGTGCCTCTCTTGCTTCACCCTTGTTACTTCTAGCTCTGAAGACAGAGACCAGGTTTATGTTGCTTCTGGCCATATCATGTAATAGTGACATATGCACATTTAATTTATGTATTATATTAAGTTCAGAACCTTATTTCCTACAGCTTCACCATTATTTTGCTTAATCCTTATACAGCATTATATTGCTTACCCTAAGACATGCTTCAAGCAAGTGACCAAATTCTGCAGAAAGCCACCTTTTAGAATTCCCACCCCTACCCCATTCATAGATTAGGGATTTGATGACTTTTCTAAACACAGAATAGTTATGATGTTTATATGGGCATTCTGTTTGTTTTTCCTCTAGTTTAGTTCTTCTTAAATATTTATGTGCTTAAAAGTTACTGTTTAAGGTTGTGTACTACAAAATAGTATTGTGCCTTTTGGACTCATAAAGTGATTTTCAAGGATTATTTTCTGTGTAAGCTGCTTTTGCATAATGTGCTGATTTTAGTACCTGCCCCTCACCCCAAGGTCCTAGCAGAGTACATGGCACAAAGTAGACACTGAATAAATGCCTGTCAAATAAATGGCTTACTCCATAACCACTAATTTTTTACTTTAAAATTTTGAGTTACTCATGGATTCGCATGTATTTTATCGAGAATTCTTACAGCGTTGAAAAATATACAAATGTATATCTACTTATTTTCACGTGAGGGAAGTTTATAGTTAGGGGAAGATTACTGTAATTTCCAAGGAAATTCTAAAATCCCTAGGTGAAAAGTCTTACATGAGGAAAGTTTCAGGTTTTTTCCTGGTTTTTGTCTTTCAGATTTTGCCTTGACTGTCATCAGGTCTGAATTACAAAATCCTTGATTAAGGTTTTAGTGATTTTCTTTATTATAACAGCCAGTTTTTACCTTTTAAGACTGTTTAGTGTCAGAGAACAAAAGGAAGAGGTGAATTGTCTTCAAATGGCTACTGATTTCTGTCTTTATCCAGGATAGTAAAACATTTTTGAAAAAGAAAAAAAAAAAAACCTGAGAGCAAGACTTCTCAGTTTGAAAGACAGATACCACAATGAGCAGTCTGAATAGGCACGTATAGACAATATAGGTATTTTTCAAGGAATTCTTTGGGAACATCTGAAACTGTTGCATACTAGAGTGCTTTGTCCAAAATTTGTATTCTCTTATTTATGTGTATACCCGGGCATAAAATGATGGCTAAGAGTCATTCCTCTTCTTTGCTAGTTGACAATGGGGTTTCCATATCCCATGTCCATTCTCTGTCTATTCTATGTTCCTTGTCTTCATACTTCACTTTACTTTTTCTCTGGACGCTATTTCAATCTCTTCCTGATATTTGACATTTTAAACTTTCCTTCTGATCTTTCATCTTTCTACATTGAACTTTTTCTCCAGTTATATATATTTTTGACTAATGCAAATAACTTTCTATATTATAATTTTCATATATAAAATGCAAACTCATAAATAGTACTTTAAAATCTTTTCTAATCAGAGAATACATTTAAGAAACAGGTAATTTGATAATTTTACCCTAATCCTGTGTTAATTTTTGTGAGAGCCCCTCTTGTCTAGAGACATATTTGAAACAAGTATAACCTTTTTATTTTGCTATTTGTCAAACTTTGGAAGCGTCAATATTTCAGTTAATATATGCTATGTGCAAAGAGCTATATCAGCCACCATTTAGAAATTAGTTACTGAGTCCCAGTAACTCACATAAATAAACTAAATGGGTGACAAACTTCACAAGATCTCATCACCTTGGAGATTTTATTGGCTGAATTTGTAGGCTAATTGTTCTGAACTTTAGTATTTGATTCACAAGAACACAGGTTGTGGATAAGGAACTTGCAATGAAATTTCCATAGTGCATTGTGTGATCTTCTTGTGCACAAAATACTGTCAGTGTCAGCTCATTAAACACTGCAAATGAAATGCTCTGAAACACAATTTCTCTGTCCAATAAAATCAACTAGAGCTGTGCAAGGTGGCTGATGCAGGAGAATCACTTCAGCCCAGGAGTTCCATGTTGTAGTGTACTTTGATAGCAGCTGTGAATAGTCAGTGCACTCCAGCCTGGGCAACAGTGTGAAACACTCTAAAAAAAAAAGCTCAAAAAGGCCAGACGTGGTGGCTCACACCTGTAGTTCCAGGACTTTGAGAGGGTAAGCCAGGAGAATAGCTTGAGGCCAGGAGTTCAGACTAGCCTGGGCAACATAGTAAGACACTGTCTCTGTAAAAAATAAGAAAAAATTAGTTGGGCGAGGTAGTGCACAGCTGTAGTCCTAGCTACTCAGGAGGCTGAGGCAGGAGGATTGCTTGAGTCCAGGAGTTTGAGGCTACAGTGAGCTATGATCCTGCCACTGCACTCCAGCCAGGGCAGCAGAGTGAGACCCTGTCTGAAAACAAACAAAAAAAAAAAACCCTGTAAATTTAAGCACACTTACATAGTTCAGGCAAACCATATCTGAGAGAATAGCACTGGATCACATAATGTTTGTTATTCCATAGTCATGTGTAGGACCCTGGAAAGTGTTTTTTATTATATAGCATGAGTCCTGAGGCCTGACACACCTGTGGTAATAGCCTCTTTGTCTTAAGCTGCCTTTGTGTAATTAGTAAGACTTGATTACTGGTAGAGGGGTTGAAAAAAGTAAAAGTTTGCTGTGAAATTTTGATCCTCAGCAATTGGTCAACTGGTAACATGGTTGTATCGGGATAGGGGACACTGGAAGAATTGAAGAAACATGGTTTTGCCAAGCCCACATGTAAATGTTGCCAATTGCTTGCTGTAATAAGGTAGGCAATTAATTCTCAATTTTAACACATTGACTGCCACACTAGAAAAAAAATTTTTTTCCTTGGAGCCACAGTGTTTTATTACGAAAATAGATTAAAAACTTTGTGAAAAATGTGGTATTTTTTATTGTTTTCTGTGCATAAGTTATCTGCAACTTGAAAAATAGTAATCATGATTCCCAGGGTGAAGAGATGTGTGAGTTACATATGTTTAACGAGGACCTGGGCTCAAAACTAGCATGAGTTAAATACAACTCACATGGCAGTTAATGTGTTAAAGGAATGTTAATTATCCACCTCATAGAGCAGGTATAAGGATTAAATGACACTGCATGCATACAAAAAGCCTATTACTATGCTTGTCCCTTAGTGTGTACTCAATAACTAGACATTAATTTTTATTAGTAAGTCACAGTCTGATTTGGATATGTTGACTTATGACTAAAAAACAGATATTTAGGAGACAGTTGAAAACATCTGTCTGGATGTCATAAGTAGTAAGATTTAGGATTAATTTATATAGAATTGTTAATGGGAATAGTTGAGATCCCTAGTAGAAAATGTTTAGATAATAAAGAGTATTGTTCACAGGACTTTCCTATTTGTGTGTTTATGTATGTATTTGTGTATGTATGTGTATGTGAGGGGGGGCATTGTAAGGGGGGTGGGGAAGGCAAGAAGGGCCTGTGAAGTTGTAAAAGAAATATGAGAAGTGAGAGTGTAATATCGTAAAATGATTATTGAATTATTTATTGAATGTTTGCTATCCAGTTCTTAATAGAATTTTTATTTTTCTAAAACATGCCTTTAAAACTTCATCCATATTTAAAACATGCTTATGTATATTTTGAAAATCATGACACTTAAGAATTTTATTTTATAAAATAATATTCACATAAGCACAGAAAATTATTTAAATGAAGAGAAATAATAATGTCTTACGGCAATTAAGTAGAACACATAAACTGAGAAAATTAAAGCAAATGTTTTATTTCATCCATTTGTTTTTCAATTTTATAGTTATTATCATAGTGATTATCATATTGAGTCCAAATTGTTAGATACATTCTATATGAATATATTTTCTGTATTTGATGCTCTTTAGGCAGAAATCAGGGATTTGTTGTTGGTTTGCTTTACATGATTAGTTCTCTTAATAATACCTATAGAAAGCATCCTGTGATAGTTAACCATACAAATCATTGTAACAGTGATTTGTGGGGTTGAGTTTGAAAAAGCTGAAGTGTTATATTTTACTGAGGTACAAACTTGTTTTTCAAAAGTATGAAATGCATCAGTGTTTCTATGTATATGGTTATTTTTCTTATTTTCTTCTTCACATATATCTGGTAATATCCAGATCAAGATTTGATTTTGTTAGTTGCATTCAAATAGCAGTAAAAGTAATTTTGTGTTCTATTACCTTTTTCTATGATCTCCTTGTCAACCTTGAAATTGAAGTTGGCATATTTATAAATATGGTTTTCTTTCCTAGATTTTTTGCAAGTTTATTTACTTGACAGATAAATTATCCTGAGAATTTAATGGTAACTTCAGCTATATTAATATAATGGGAAATTAGCCGTTAGAGCTCTAGGTTAATATTTATCTATGTACTACTATGAAAGTAATTGGTTTTAACATGATAATTTAAACTTGAGTCTCAGTGCATAACTCAGTTATTGAAATAGGTTAAGCATGAAAAGCTAAACTATATACCACAAATATAAATCTTGTCTGTAGTTTAATTTTAAAAGTGCTAGCAAAAATCTGTTTTGAAACTCCTACCAGTTAAGAAGGTTGTTCAAATGGACAGGTGATTCCCCTGTCCCCCTTATAGATAAACAATAGGAAAAACTAGAGTATTACTTGTATGCTTGCTTTGAGAGTTTTCCCGGTGGTAGTGATATATTTGTGTACTGATTCATTCACATATTCTTGGCTTCTTGTGATCAACATCATGTGTCCAAGGAACAGTCTAAATCTGTTCAGCTCACATAGGTATTTAACCCCTGAGATTTTGCCCCTATGCACATGATGCTTTAATTTAAAGAATAATCTAAAAAGAAATATTGTATTTTCCTTTAAGAATAGGCCAAAGGCAGACAGAGTGAAACTCACAAGTAATGGTTCAACTGTCTCCCATATCATATTTACTAGAAAGGATGTTTTCCATTCTATAACTTAAAAGATTAGTATGAGTAAGAATGGGAGAAAATGCATGTTCTTTGGATATTGTTGAAAGTAACCTATTATTAATGTTAGAATTTAAAAATACATATGTTAAGCACATGGCAAGATGGCCTTTGAAAATGTTAACATAATTTAATGTTTTCTGATTTCAAAGAAAGGATTAGAGTTAAAATAGGAGAATTGATCATCTTTGGTTGCAGTAGGATTTAGTCATTCATTCAGTTTCTTTCTTTCTTTCTTTATTCCTTCTCCCTTTTCTTTGCTATGTGTTCTATGCCATATATCAAAACTAGATTGAATGCATTTCTTATGTCAGTCATGGAGATTTATGATTTCTACTTAAGTTTTGAAGACATTTTCACTTAAATGTGGCAGTTCTGTTATTGGCAGACATTCGGAATACCTTACAAATATTGTCTATGGCCTTAATACACTTATTTTTATCTTGTATGGGTTCAGCTACAATAAACACAGAAATAGTGTGATTTATTGGTCCTTAATCTGTTTTTTCTTTGTTTAAACTCAGTATTATTCTCCATTTCCAGTGAATGGTGCCTGCCACACAACATGTGCTCTATTAATATTTATTGAAATATTGATTAATAATATGAAATTATTTATTGAATCAGTCTAATCAGCAATATGTAATCTGTGCTTTCTATGTTCTTGTCAAATTGTATAAAATCTGAACTCTGCTATTCAATTATTATTAAAACCTCACAAAATAGAATATTAATATTTGATTATCCCAAGTCCAAGCATACCTAAAGCAGATATTTTATCCCTAGATGAAGCAGAACTTCATCATGTTCCATGCTTAGTATGTCATACAATTGCTTTTGCTAAACTCTGCTTTGGCATCATATTATTCGTGTGCATTGAAGAATTTAAAAAGAAATATTCATGAAAAGCATACTGTTACAAGCATATAGTTCACTAAATCAAATCAAGTGTTCCATTAATGAGGACCCATGGGGTAATTTTTACCCAGGTTTGCATATCAGGAAAAGCTTTTTTATACTTATAAAACTGATTTTAATCTGATGGACATCGTAAAATTGTAAACTGCTTTTCTTATAGTACCAGACAGAAGGATGCTCTAGCAATTGTACCAAACCTAAGGTTTATTTTTTATATGTGTTAGAATTTTATTAATCACACTCCAGATCTGCAAGAAAATAAATACTACTCCAGGTACAAGAAATGAGCATCACATTTCCATTAGTTAAGAAAAATACAAACTTCATCTATTAGATGCTGGTCTAATCAGTTGGAAGGTGAAAATACTTAAGAATTAACACCTTATGTCCCAACATTTAACCTACTAATGGAGCAAGTCAGTTTCATACCACTCACTTGATTGGCTGAGCTTGGGAATCCTCTATTTTTCTTCATTGTTGCTCCCAGACTTCAATAACCTTACAGTCTTTCCATCCTGAGGAACAAAGCTATATATCCAATGTCCAATGTCTTCCAATAAATGGTGTTTGCCACGGGATCTGTATGTCCTACATGTGTATTTCCTCTCTTTGCGATCCCAGTGGGTCAAATCAGAAATGTGACAGTTTGTCATTCAAAATGTGTGATTCTTATTAGAAAATAAATATTTCACACGCAATATTTACTAATACTTTTTGCTTCTCTCAATAATGGAAAGAATTATCTTCCGAGAGACTCTAGATGATGTTGCTTTTCCTCTAAGCATCAAAAATTATTCTTTCCATGGCCGGGCGCGGTGGCTCACACCTGTAATCCTAGCACTCTGGGAGGCCAAGGCAGGCGGATTGCTTGAGCTCTGAAGTTCGAGACCAGCCTGAGCAAGAGCGAGACCCCGTCTCTACTAAAATTAGAAAGAAATTAATTGCACAACTAAAAATATATAGAAAAAATTAGCCGGGCCTGGTGGCGCATGCCTGTAGTCCTGGCTCCTCGGGAGGCTGAGGCAGAAGGATCACTTGAGCCCAGGAGTTTGAGGTTGCTATTAGCTAGGCTGATGCCATGGCACTCTAGCCAGGGCAACAGAGCGAGACTCTATCTCAAAAAAAAAAAAAATTAGTCTTTCCAGTAGATTTTACTGCCATGAGCTATTGTCTTTTGCTTCCAGCATAATATTAATACTTACTGTGATTTGAATATATCAAGGGTATTAACCCCAGGTACCCCCCTTTTTGAACTTTTGCCTGTGATACACACACATTGCTTGACTTTGCAATGGAAATGCAAACACTGAGCTTTGGACATAAGAACTTATCAGGAGGGCTGCAAGAGAGAGGAAACATTTCACTTGAATTTTGAAATAGAATTGATTAGGATTTTATTAAGCAAACCTTAGGTTTACATTGCTACTCTGTGAACTGCATCCCTTGGTACATTTTGTTTTCGAATCTTTATTTTTCTTTTTCTGCATTTTAAAATTTATTGTTATTGCATTTTTATGTCTTTTTGTAACTCTAATTCTTTTTTTCTTTTTTAATAACGAGAAGGCATAAAAACAGGAATGAGTATTTCAACTTTTTCAAAATACTTTTATACCTATTTTTAACTATAATTTAGTATTTTTGTTATACCTAGTATCATAGCTACAGGAATGCCAATATTAAATAAATAGATTAGCAGTTATCCTTCTCATTGTGGTCAAATAAGACAGGTCTCCCTTTTTTCTGACTCTCTGACTTCTGCTGCTGCATCTCAAGTCTAAACAAGAACACTTTCTCATTTTCCTATGTATCTCCCCTGCTGATGTTGCTCTGTAATGGGCATGATCATTGAGTCTTTAACTACAATGTCATGAATTTATAACTCTTATTTTACAAGTAACATCAATAATATTTCTACCTTTTGTAATACAACTATAGTAAGCTGAAGTATCTTTGATTAGAAGACAGCAGGCACTGTGGTTTATTTCTCAAACAGAGTTGTATATCACACAATGCTATATGTTCTCTTACTAATGACTATAAATTCCCGTGTTAGCAATGGGTGTTCCTTATAAGGAATATAATTATGATTATAGTTAAGTTGCTATTGATATATTTCAGATGACTATGTTCATCATATGTGCACACTTTGTATCAGAGCAAATGTATAACTTCTTTTAACCAATGATATGGAAAAGAGAGATTTTTAACTTCCGTTCAGTTTAATATAGCCAATGTGTAATTCTCTTTTAATGAATGATATGGAAAAGAGAGATTTCTGACTGCCCTTCAGTATAATACAGTATAGAATGCTTGGGACTAGGATTCAGGAGACATAAGATCTACTCCGTGTCCTTTTGCTGACTTAACATAAAATCCCAATATTCTACAGTTTTGCAATTTCAGTTTCTCATTTGTATTATGTTTAAAACTACACTGAACAATACCATGCAATGATGCTCTTATGATTAATAAGATTTTAGAGTCTCCTTGGTCTCTCTTCAAACCTTTTTGACAATAAAATGCTTTGCCATCTTAAGAATTCAAAAGTATTTTAATCTCAATACCTGGTAAATTTACATGGACACCATTTTGCACCTTTGATGTTTTTAAGCAGCTAAATGTGCTGTAAAGCACAATTATATGATCTTAAATTGCCAAAGCCATTTAGTTCAGCCCTAAATTGATACATGAAATACATTAACCCAATGAATATTTACTACTACTTTGTGTCAGGCACTATTCTAGCTCTTGGGGACACAAAGAAAATAGGAAAATGAGATATAGTCTTTTCTGTTTAGTTAGGAGACAGAAAAAAATATCTATAAATTATGGGACACTCTGACAGATGTTTTGGTAAGGCAAAGCTAACATTCAGCAACTTTAAAAAATATTTCTGATTATTGCTTGCCAATCAGTATCCCAAGCACCTGAGTGCCACTCAGCTACTTTGGCTGTCTCAGTCCTTCACAGGACCACCTTGGCTTCTCCAAGTTCCAAGAATTTAATGTCTGGCACAGTATAGGACTTTCATGAACATGCAGTAGTTACTAGGTCTGAAGTACATTGGTAAATGTGTTACATTGTTATTATTGTTTAAACATATTTTGAGCATAATCTCAGGTACAGACATCCAAATCA
Source organism: Avahi laniger (assembly GCA_963575035.1). NCBI lineage: Eukaryota > Metazoa > Chordata > Mammalia > Primates > Indriidae > Avahi > Avahi laniger. Next base: position 28,590 of record CAUYSK010055408.1, on the reverse strand, counting down.
AAGTGGAATATCCAAATCAAACTGGGACTTCCAAGAGGGCTTTCTGGAGGATGCTATGTTTAAGCTGACTCCTCAACAATGAGTGAGTGTTAATTAAAGGAAAAGAGAAAGATGACCGTTTATAGTATCCCCCATAATTAGTTCATTATTCTGTCTTTATTTGAACAAGTCTTCAATCAAGACTTAAGTGTTTCATGAAACAACTGATTCTGTTACGCAACACTTTAATTTCTTAAAAATTTCCTCTTCGTATGTGGCTAGGAATAGTTAATGTATACCTTGTATAGTATAGTATAGCTTGTTCATAAAGCAGACAACTTTGGTACTTTCAGATCTCTTCCTGCTTTGTATATTCAAAATCTTAAGTACCTTCATAATACCATTTACTTTCATGATTCCTAAATGCTTGTTTTATGAATTCCTTGTAGTGAGATAAACCTACAGTTGATTTTTAATGGATATTTAAGTTTTTAGAATTATTAGTACAATTTGAAGGTATCTAGATATTATGTGGTTCTAGTATATCTTCTACCCAGCTCACTGCTAGAAGTTCTGTGATTTACCTAAAACTGTTTAACTTTGGCAGAATACCCATATGAGAATATAGTTTGCTCTGACCCTTTTTGTTCTGCCTTACAGGAACTATGTGGGTAATATTAGTGGCTCTCAAACTATGATCCTTTTATTTCACTATTAAAATCAAAAAAGGAATCTTAACTAATTAAGAAAAGGAGAAAAACATGTTAATAGAAATTATTTGCATAATTTTAACTTTTTATGTATAATTTTTCTCTTAAACCACTGATGCTAGTCATTGCTTATCTGATGGCAAATCAAATGAAGAATGGTACAGACAAATATCCATAAAAATTCAGAGATAGTAAATGTCACTTATCTTTAAAATGTATTTTATTCATGGATTTGCCATGCTTCAATGTTATAGTTGCGTACCTATCCCATTGCTAAAATTTCTTCTAGAAAAATAATTCCTGATTGATGCAATAGGAATGTTGGTCTCCTACAAAAGCACTATGATTTCTAGGTTTCTGCCACCTGAAAAGTAGGTGTTTATTATTAATAAATATTTATAGAATTGAAATAATTAAAATATACTTTCCAAAACTGATCTTACTCCATTCATGTCACTATTTTCCTAGAAGTATCTTATAATTCTTTGGTTACCAATCGTTATCTAAGCAGAATTATTCTTGAAAAGAAAAATATGTGTATTTAAAACAAGGACTTTTTATAATATAAATAGCTATATGCAGTAGTTTGAACTTACTGCCTAAAATCTGTTACCAAGTGTATAGAATCTACTTTTCTCTATTTCTAAGTGCAAGGATGTCTTCTTTCTGATATGATTGAAACACCAGCTGTTATGGGATAAACTAAAGGATTTATTAAGATCTGTATCATATTATACTAAAATTTCATTATCCTTGGGAAAAGAATTGGGTAAACAATGGGAAAAGAATGGTCTAATGGTTCTTTTTAAAATTAAAAGCACTAAATTGATAACTAGGAAAACTGTTCTTATTTTAAATTCAAAGAAGTTTAGATAACTTGTTTTTCCCACTATTTAAAAATTCTTCACAGTCCTACTTTCCTGTTTGTAATTCTGGCCCAAATAAGAAAGGAAAATGCCAACAAAAATGGGAGAAAAAAAGTTTCAAATTTAACAACATCGTAAAAAAATATATAATTTTTCTATTATTGCTTAATTTTAAAGACTAAATAGATTTGGATGGACTTAACTAAACTTAAGGAGTTATATGTTTTTCTTTACATCAAGAAGCATTCTTTTTTATTTTAATAGTGTTTATATGTTTATGTGTTTGTTCCAACCATAAATCACTTCAGTGTTCTATGAACACTTTTTAAAAATGCATAGCACTATTTAACATTGTTGTCCATATAAGTGACTTATTCATGGGTTTCTAATGAGTGAATTTGGAATTGATAAAAACAAAACAAAAAACTGCTCACTATGTATTTTGTTCATGCAGTTTGTAGGAAAACAGGCTATTAGATAAAAAGTAACCTTTTAGAATAAATATCAAAATTTACTAAATATTTGTAAGGATTTAGAGTTTTCACCAAAATGTTTTTATTTAATTTTTCAGTATTCAACCACTTGTTATTTTTTTCCACAAATAAATCAATGTTTAGTTTAAACACAAATGACACCAATTCAGCATTTATACTAATCCTATAACAACAAACTGATGGAAATGGAAAAATTAGGTATTTAAGGTAGGAGATTTTGATTTACAACTTCTAAAGACTAATTTTAAACAGTAGAACATGAATTCCCTGGCTGCCCAAATGTCTAAATTCTCAATAAAAGCTCTCATGTTGAGAAACAATCACCTCTTATAAAATTTACTTTATATAACTCATGTTATTAATGATAAATAAATGTGCATCAAAAGCACTTTTCAGTTGTGATCTTTCCCAAAGAAGAAGCACAAAGTATTGCTTGAATAGATGATATTTTTAATGCCATAGAGAAAGCATTGCAATAATTTTTCAAAACTGAATAATAAGTAGAGCTTGTAGAAGTCTGTATACTCACACGGCATCATTTTTTGTTGCATGTTCCCATTTTATTTCTGTTTATATATAAATGTGATGTGCTAATCAAATAAAGAAGCATCCATAGGTCTAGATGGAATTTTAGAGATTACTTCATCCGGTCCCTCATCTTGCCGAGAAAACTATGAAATTTTATGATTTGCCCAGTGTTATCCAATGATTGATAGAAGAGCCAGCTCAGGAACCAGGTCTTCCCACCCTTGAGCCTATGCTCTTTCCCTGACTCATTTTTTCTTTCTTGGCATCATAATGTTGAGTTAAGTAGACTCAATAACATAATATACTGTTAAGTTATTTTAAAGATTTGTTTGGAAATTTCAAATGTTAATTGTTCAGCAATTACGTTCTGATTGAGTTTTGTTAAGTAGAGCACAATAACTGGGTTACAGACGTTTAGTTTTTTCTTCTAGCAATCCTGTAGGTCATAAACACCATGAAGGCAGGCAGGAATGCCCAGTTTGTTCGTCGCTAAATTCCAAGATAATTGTTTAATGTCTGGTACACGGTAGATTTCCTGTGAGTATTTGTTGAATGTTGGAAGAGTGAACGTAAATGGCCTATTGGAGCCTGTCAACTCCATGTCCACTAAACATTATCAAAACATATGATCTGTTTTTCATAAAATTTGGGTAAATTAACTGTGAAGTGAAGTCAAAATTAAAAGGAAAATTTCTAAGAGCTTGTCCTAAATTGTTTTTGTATGGATTAACACCTTCCTTTCTGTTTTTTGTTTTATTATTGTCGTTATTATTATTTTCTATCGGCAAGAATAAAAATAAAAGCAAAGGCTTTTAGACAGGAGAGTAATTTTTGATTAAATTCATGTTTGGCTAAGTAAATGGAACTTCTATTTCAACTTTATTCCTCAGCATTTTGGCAAATTCACTATATTACTAAATTGTAATAAGTGAAAACCAGTTTTTAGTTTTGCATATTTCTTTCTGGTGAAACAAAATTATCACTTGATTATCTGTTCTTCCCCCCAAATTGGTATATCTTTCAAGATCGTGCAATGACTAAGGTTCTATTTTTCCTCATCTGATTACTGCTCATTATACTTACAGACACAAGGCATACTTCCTCTGTCTTACATTCATTTGACATTAAACTACATTTATAAGTTGCTTTCTATATTTCACGTAGAAAACATTGTTCTAAGCACTGGGGATATATTGGATAGCAAGATAGAAAAAGGCTCTATTCTCAAAGAACTTACATTCTAGTGGATGGAGATAAATAATAAACAAATAAACAATAAAAGATGATTTCAGACAGTATGCGCTATGAAGAAAATGAATCAGTATAACAGACAGTGACCATGATAGGCTAATTTAGACACAATTGTTAGACAGAAATCTATCCAAGGAAGTAGCATTTGAACTGAGAACTGACAGGGATGGCGGCGTGCTTTCTTTGGAGGAAAGGCTCTCAAAGTGCCTTATAGGAGAGTATTTATTAACTTAGTTATCAGAAGGCTTATTGACTTGTAAATCTGATTTTACGAGCACAGAAAGTACAAATCCATCTCTTTGTGGTAGATTTGCTTCATCAAAGTTCAGGAGACTAATTTATTTAGCTAAAATGCAAAAGTATAGTTTTTAAATAAAGAATAATTATTTCAAAGTTTAGAATACTGAAAGTCCTTATAGCAAGGCAAAGATTTTCTCTTCCTGTAGTAGATTCATGTGGAAAGCCAAATATTTATCTTAAAGATCATGGTAAGGGTGTTGTTAGTAGAACAAGGGAGTTACATGAATTTGATGTACAAAGTTAACACACTTACAACAATAAGGATGGCTTCACTATTTGTGCCCAGAGCCTCGATCACTGTGACTAAGTCTACTTTTCTGCCTCTTTCCTCTATTCATCCAATCCCAATCCTCACCCCCAAATTGTTGGGTGCCTAGAACATTTTCTCTGACTTTTTAGATATGTTAACACCTTCAAACAAGGTTATATTAAATTCTTAAGGACCTGAAGAGCCACTGTGCTTCTGCATATCTCTAATTTTGTCCACTACGTTTTGATACTCAGATTTATTATCTCTCCATTAGAGAATTATTTTTACAACCAAATTGTTAGAGAAAAAAATGAAATTCTCATATTCTCATAATCCACATTTACCTAGTTGAAAATAGACAAAAGCTTTTTAGAGGAGTGTGATTCTAAACTATTGTTGAATAAATATCTATATAATGTAAATACTTTTACCTCTATACTTTGTTCGTTCTAAATCTTTCCCTAGGGTTGGAAACTGAAGATACACCAGGATATCTTGTGATATACTAATGGATATTAGAATGAAGTTAACATTTCACATTTGTTGCATACCTCAACTGTATCAGGTGTAACACAATGGAAATTTCTACTCCATAGAAAACCATATACACCCAGTCTTACCAAGAAATCCCTGTCTTTTTAGTTTGAGTTCCATTAGCTTTTTTTAACCTTAGAAATTTCTTATTTTCTTAGTTTAACAATGATCATAACTCATTGTTTCAGTTTAACATAGCCTAAATAAAAGTAGTTTCTGGATTTGGCCTTTAATTTAGCTTCAGTTTTCCAGATTCTCCTTGATCCTGTGTTGATTTAGGAATAAAGAAAACACATTCTTTCCAAAGAAATACTGATTGTGTTCTAAAGAACAGACAGGGGAAAAAATACACACATACACGTGCACACACCCTGAGAAATAGAGAGAGAGAGAGAATACAACATATTCAAATGTGTTTTGAGTTTTACTTTAGTGTTAAATTGTCTTTGGCTAACATGTTTTTTCTTTATTTTTAGTAGTCTACCTGATACCATTTCCTTTCTTTTCTTTTCATAGTTTAAAAATAATTTTCAAATTACTTTAAATGCAGGATGATAATGGGTAGTAAAATTAAACTATGTTTTGTTTTCCTTTTTATTTTAGAAAGAACATTCACAGCTGTTTTTAACAATGAGACCTTGTGTGCATGCATGTGTTCTTTATTTCCATGTTTTTTGCAGTTAGTAACAAAACTATTAGTAACAGTCATCTGTTAGCACTATCATAATGCATAGATTAGAAAGGAGGCAGCTTTTAGACCTGGTGGTTGGTTGGCCAGAGCAGAGATCTGAGATTAAAAAAAAAAAATCTTCCGTGGTAACAGCAGAGGTTCCATTAAAAGCGTGAAAGAAAGGAAGTACAGAAAAGTTGAACTGCTTGTGCTTCCTTAGGTAAGAAATCTTACCTTTGGTACCTTGCCCTCTTTCCAAAATATGGGGCTGTTGTTTCAGTCCTCATAGAACATTTCACAGTCTGGGATGCGGCAAAGGAATCGTAAGGGCAATGTGACTGCCCAACTCAGTAAATGCAATAATAGTGGTTTGTAATCTTCAGAAATGAATTCTGGTTCATGAACAGTATGCTGTCATTCTTCCCTGACCTCTCCTTCCTTTCAGAAATTTGCTTTACTTTCTGCACAGCCGACAGGAGGTCTACAGGCCTCAGCTCTTCCAGTCTAGATTAGAGCCTCTCACTTATTTCCCTACCGCTATTCCTATTCCTTCCCAAGAAATCCTATCTTACTTTGCCAGACTCAGGTTTTAAAATACCACTCTAATTATTTTACAGTCCCATTTAAAATACTTCTTTGGCTCTATGTAGTGTCCACGTCATCAAATGCAAACTCTTAGCCCCTTCCCAAGGCCTCCAAACTTCGATGCTCAAATTAATTGCTCAGTATTCCTCAAGTACTTACCTACTAGCATTACCAAGGAAAACTTTTCTACTTACTGTATGTGCCTGCTCATAGTCCCTGTTTTTGTGCTCTTGTGCTAATCTCCTCTGCTGATTTAGAATAAATTCTGCCTCATTTGAGAGGTTTTGACTAATTTTAGCTTTGATATATTTCTTCTCTAATTTTTATTACACTCAAAATCAATATCACCCAGTTAGTACTTATTATTTCTTTTTGCTTCACGTGTATCAGCTTAGAGAAAAAAAAAAATCTCTGGCTACGTTGTAAGATCCTTGAAAGCAGGAGCCAAGCTTCTACAATTTAAAAAAATCTATAAAATACCTAACAAAATGTTGATTATATAACTTACCTTTTTAACTTACTGATTTTCTTTTTCTCTTTAATGATATGTAATCTGTAGTCTTGTAATAGAAAACTTCCAAAATTAATAAGGAAAAATGAGTACTATTTTTGCTAACACAAGGCAGTTATGGATTAACCAGCTTTAAAGAATGTAATTTATTAGACATTTTACCTCTATTTCGTACATGAACTATCCAGTATTCAAATTTTACACGTAATCTTAATATGATAATATCCTAAAGATAGATATTAGGATTTCTATCTTTGTTAGAAATAAGAACTTTAAATTTCTTGTCAAGAGACTATAAAACATTGATTTTGAGAAAATTGTTTGCATCTTTGCAGTACCTTTTAATGGTCAGTATGGAACCTTGTTCTTATGCTCAACAGACACACACACACACACACACTCTCTTTTATGTGCATACATACATACATATACAATTTTTTTGAATTAAAACAACATGGGGTTAGGTTATTGATCACTATATGTATGCACACATGTATACATAGTATCTATGTGTATGTGTGTGTGTGTGTGTATATATATATATATATATATCTCATATAAAATCATAGATTCAAGAAACAAAACTTTTGGGAAATTTCCCAATGCTATACATTTGAGATCAATAGAAGTTGCCAGAAAAATGAAATAACGAGTTCCCCTGCAATTAAATTTAGACCGGTGTTTCTTAATTGTGATGCGCTTTGGATTAAACCATGAAAAATTTAATTTTATAGTATGGACAAAAAATAGTTTTAGAAGAGAATATAACTATTAATATTAGGGGTATGTATACTACAATCACAGGTATCTTCCCACTAGCCCATGGATTTAATAAAAAACTGTCAAACTAAACATGATTGATTATTTTTGGATTTACATATTAATATTTATCAAAATTTGCTGGCTACTTATTCATTTGTTATTTTGAATGTGTTTGTTAGTACATACTAGTTAGTAAGTCTCAAAAGTTTAATAAGGATCTGAGTTAGTCCATTCAAAGGAAGTAAAGTCAAGTGATTTTATTGGATTTATTGGATGAATGTGATCCCTCTTTTTCTAATGATTGCTCTTTAACTTGTTCTTGTGGCTGAAGTGTTATGAGAAAAAATTCAGCATTTCTCAAAATACTATTTGTTAAGGCCTCTGTTAGGTGAGAATATTATTAAATGAGAATTTATGAAAATTTCCATTTTGTATTTCAGGACAAAATAGTTAAACATTAGAATCTACTATGGAAAAATTTTACTGTAAAAGTTATCTATACTAGAAGCAGTAAAGCCACACACATTGGTCATAACCTTGGAATAGTTTCTCTACTACAGTTATTTTCCTTTCCAGTGTAATAGAAAACATCTTATTTCTTACATTCACTGAGATTGTATTCTCATCTAACCATTGTGATCTGAGATACTTTGTTCTCATTTTTCTGTCTTTTCAGTTCTACCCTCAGTACCCTAGCTTCAGATACCTAGTTCAGGCCCTTCTTGCTTTCATAAAACATTTAGAGACTTTTTGGCCTTGAGCCTTGCCACTCTCTTATGAAGAAGATATTATAATTTTCTTCTTTCTCTCTCTCTCCAAGTATCTACAGCTCTGGGTAAAGGCCTCTCAACACAAGATCACTGCATTGGGCACAGGAACATGTCATCCAGTTTGGCTCTCCCAGTACTTCCTGCTGAAGGAAGAGAATTTACCAGTCTGCTTATATAAATTCCCTGCCTGAATTAATTAAAAGCCTTGCTGTTTCCTTATTATTGTATTCAAGATCCTTCATGGTATGACTTCACTCTACCTTTCTAGTTTTACTCCCTCTACGTTTAACATTCATTTTATGCCCTACACATATAAAAATTTTTTTGGCTTTTTGAACATGCTAGGCTCTCTATTACTCCCTTTTCTATATTGCTTCCTCTTTTTGGTATGATCATCTTCTTCATTCACATGGAAATTTCTCTTAGCTTTTAAAACTTGGTTCACTTAACGTCATTTTCCTCTGTAGACCTTCCCACATCAATGTCCTTTCTTTATGTCCAATTTTTTTTTTTTTTTAGAAAACGAAAGCAACTGGAAGAAAATAATTTATTCACGTCCAGATGAGCATATTAAAGTAACGATTCAATATTTAATAATTTTATTTGAAATGAAAACAGTGGAGTCACATTTAAACTGGGTTTAAATAGTGAAGTCAGGGAGGAGGACAGAATTACTTCTAGAAATACCTCAGGAACTTCCAACAATAGAGACCGTCGTGCCATCGATTTGGTCAGTCCATCAAAGCATTGCAACGTGTTGCTATTTCTTTGGTTGAGCCTCAGATGAAGCTGCTGACCTGTCTTTCATATCGTCTGAGAAGTATGTGTCTTTGAACATAAAAACTACTTTTGTCACAGTGAGATGCTCAAACTGTGGAAGGAACTGAGGCCAACTGAGGGAATAGCAGCCTCAAATCTTGCATGTCATGTGTCAGCTCAGTCAGTGCAAGTGTATTGAGGGCAATGACAGAATCATCTGCCCTGCTTAAATGGTTAGTTTTTTTCTTAATTTTTCTCTTAATTGCCTTTTCAAATGAATATATTTGAAGTTAGATGAATTAAACATTTGTGTAATGTGACTCCACAGTAAAGGAATCAAAAGGATCTTTTTTATTAATTTATCCAAATAATTGCAGAATTTTATAGATCTTAAGAATATAGACACATGCATATATAAGAAAAATGTACGTGCAATAAGTTATGTGTGTTTTTATGTATGTGTTTACAGAAATTTGGGAACAGAAGATTTTATCGTCATTAATTATGTCTCTCTGACATAATTGGTATACCTGGAAAGAGCCTCAATTCATTCAAAATTAGAAAAATGTGAGCCTGTAATTGTTTAAGGGGTCAAGGAAATTATATGGCTATTAGTTCCTTGTAACTTATAATGTTCTGATTACTTTCTCTCTTAAGAAATTTAATTAGATATAATAAGAATAGCCCTGCCTATATCCACAGTATAATTCCTTTGATGTATAGCATCCATGGAAGATAATTAAGAAACTTGGATAATGCAAATTATAATTTTGTACTCTAATTATGGGTAATCCAAAGAATGGTCTTTTCTCATATCAAAATGACCTCCAAATAATACACAACTTTGAGTTGCCCTAAAGTAAAGAGGATCTCCAGCAGAATATTTATGTATTCATTTGCTCATTCAACAAATATTTATTGTATGTCTAATCTATGCTAGACTTCAGTTTTAGGACATGGAAATACATAGTGAACAAGACAGTTAAGTTACTAGTTCTCCTAGAGCTTATATTTTAGTGGGGAGGAAGAGAAAATAAATGAATGAATCAGTAAGATGATTTCTATTAGGGACAAGTGTTGTAAAAAAATTAAGGGAAATTGGATAGAAATTGACTGGAAGTGATAATAGGGTTATATTGCTCTAAATGGTGCTCTAAAGAATGCCTTTCTGAAAAAGTGAAATATGAGTTAAGATGTGAATAAGAGAAAGAGCCAGCCATGGGAAGTTTTGTGAGAAGAGTGCCCTAAACATAGTAAACAGAAAGTGGAAACACACAGAAGGGATGGTGAACTTAGCTAATTAGCAAAGTATAAAGATGGCACAGTGGCAACTCTATGATGGGAAAAGTAGTACAGAATTACTCTTGAGAAATAAATGGAGGCTGCCAAATCTATGGAACTCTGTAGGCCTTGGTAAGAGGTTTGGATTTCATTCTAAACCCTAATAATCAGTATACCCCACAGAACTCGCAAATTATCACCAGCAGAAGCTCAGAATGGTATTGCATTATATGCACTCAGTTCTTTCTATGGTATGTCACCTATTCTTGTTAGTGGGCTTGGTGAGTCTGTGGTTACTGGTTAAGGGAGCAGACTTTGAAATTCAAGAGACATTGGTTTGAATCCTGGCTTATTTCCTCAGTAGGTACGTGTTCTTGAGAAGTGACTTAACCTTTCTGAGCCTCAGTTCCCTGTAAAACAGATGATAATAATAGTACCTACCTGTTAATGTTGTTTTGATAATTAAATGAAATAATTACATAAACCACAGCACCATGCATGTTATATACTAAATACTCAATAAATAGTAATGATTTCAATATTATTATATACCAAATAGGGAAATACAAACAATATCTGATGTAGCTCTAAAATGTGTAATATTTATGCTGTTTGTTTAATTGACTTGGTGACAAAGTTTTCTCTTTGGTCTTGTAATTTTTATCATTTGTTAAACTATATATGTTTGTCATAGCCATTACAAATGCAGTATCTTATAAGGCAAATTCTATTTTGCATACAAACAAAAGGAGCTAAATAATTGAATTTGTATATTTTAAAAGAGTATCATTGGGAAACACCTTCCTATAAATTAATGGATTCAGATTGAAGATATATTGCAGAAAAGAATCTCTTTTTAATAGTTAAATATTTATCTGTATAAATTATAGAATATTACTGTCTTCATATTTCTCCAGTGAGCTGTAATAATATTCCAGCACTATTTTTTTCTTCAGAGAAAATGACCAAAGAAGAAAACTCAGTGGAAAAACAGAGGACTGCTCAGTGCAGGATTGCTCTTTTGCTCCGAGTGTTAGAATGTGAAGAATTTCTCATTTGCCTTTATGTTCTCTCTTTGCTATGCCAATTCTGTCAGAGTATAATTATAATCATAGTTAAAACATTAATAATTTGCCATGATTCTGTAATTGAGTCAATTATTTCTATTTTATATATCTACTTAAAATAACTTCCCCAAATTTAGAACAAATATTTGACTCACTGGAACATTGCTGAAGTTAGAATTTTGGGGAAAAAGCAAGAAAAATATAAATATTATTTTTCAATGCCAGTCTTTCATATTGTTCCCAAATTTGAATGAAATTCGTTAGATAAATATTCTGGCTAATTCCAGAATATTATAGCCAAATTATGTAAAAGAATGAGGTTTCTTTTCTTTTGTCGTTTTATTGTCTATTTCCCTACCATTGTCTGTTTATGAGGCCCAGATCGAAGCATCAGTTTTCTTTAGAAAATATATATTTAAACCCACAAATAACTAGTTGAGTCGTTAGTTCTAAAATACTGCTTAACAAGAAAATTGCTCTACTTACAGTTATATACATAATGGCAGTAAAAGGTAACATGATTATGTTGAAATGATGAAGATGATGATAGCAGCTATCCTCTATTAAGCACTTACTGTGTGTCAGACACAATTTTACTCTCTGTCTCTTCCTCTCTCTCTCTTCTCCCTGCAGGGTAAGTGGACATCTCGGTTTCGCTTTTTAAAATGAGCAAACTGACACCCTGGTTAGAAAACCTTGCCTCAGTCCACTTGTTAGTAAAGAATAGAACCAAGATTCAAACCGAGTTCTGACCGTTAAGTTTTCTCTCTCTATTCTACAGAACCTTTGATCAAGTAATGAAACTGATTTATTCAGCATCCTGCAAATGTCACCCTTATTACCCTTGATTTTCATTAACATTTTAAGGCTTTACATTGAATTTTAGGTTTCATATTGGCTTTCATGACTGGCCTCTTTGTTTCTCCAAAACTTGCCAATATATAAAAACCCAACTTTTTTTTTTTCCCATTTTAAAAGATCATCAGGAAGTTGTAACTTAATAAATGCCGTGGTAACAACGAAAGGGCTGCACAGAGTCTTTACATTTACAATTTACAGTTTTGTTTTTCATAATAGATTTTATTTTGCCAAACTATTCATCATTGCATTTGGTGAACAAATTATTTAGTCCCAGATGAAGATCAAGAAATTTGAAGTGTTTATAAAATAACAAAAATAGTCATGCTTTAAACTTTGAGCTAGAATTAACAATGAATTTTAAAAAAGGCTATGGTAGTATTTATATCAAATTCATGAATCGCAAAAATAAGATTAGTCCTCTTTATTAGAATAGTGTTTCTGCTACTTTTGCATTACAAATTTCTAAATATAGTAAATGCTCAATAAATGAAGACTGATGTTATTAATAAGGCCATGCAAACATGTAAAATTCTTGCAGGTATTGCTTGGAAAAACAAAAGGTTGTTATGAGCAGCCACTCATTTAGCTGCTTGAGATTTTTTTATTTGATCAATACATTATTTACAAATATGGTGATGATGCTGATGTTGATGACAACAATGTTGATGGCAACAAACACCTAAAAATACTCACTGTATTGAGGTACTTAAAGAAAGTCATTTAATACCTTAAATAGCCCTATATTGTAGGAATATTAGGTATATACTAATTTTACAGATAAAGAAACTGAGGCACAGGAGGTTAAATAATTTTATAAGATGTCAAAGTTTATAAGTGAAAGGGAAAGATTAGCTACAGAGTTCCTGTTATTAACAACTAGAAATAGGATTTTGTAAAAAATATATGCAAAGCACTTAAAAGTTAATACCACTTAGCTCTCAATTAGTAGTTGCTATATAAAAGGTTATCATTGGCCTACAGTCAACAATAAGTTATGGTATACATTAAAATAACTAAAAGAGTGGAACTGGAATGTTCCTAACACAAAAAAAGGAGTAATGCTTGAGGTGATGGATATCCCAATCACCCTGATTTGATTATTACACATTGTATACCTATATTGAAACATCATATGTCCCCTATAAATATATACAATTATTAGGGTACTCATAATAATTAAAAATAAAAAGTTTTTTAAAAAGTTTGCACAAATAAAATGTTACCATTATGGATTAGAGGCAATTTTTTCTCTTATTTTAATTACAGATAAACAAAAAAGCTACAAATATTTCACATATTTCCAGAAAGATATAAATGATTTTGTATAATGTTGGTCATTCTCTTTTCTAGCCAGCTTTGTTATTAAGTGTTGGTGTGCTTTTTATATAATCCATTGGGTATCACTTAGGTTCCTAGAAGGAATGTGTATTATTGATTTTAAACATAAATAGCCTCAGTGGAGAAGATAAGTTATATGTAAAACACCTGTTAATACCAAGCATGGAATAAAAATAAAGGGCCAAAGATGAAAACAAACAAAAAAAATGCCAACTCCTTTATAGCTGCTTGATATTTCTACCATTTCCCTTATTCTTTTTATTGAGTTGGAAGGTACTCATACAGGAATTTCAAGCTTGTAGATATTTAGGAAAAGTGCTTCAAATTCTATTTTTTATTTCCATCATAACCACTTTGAATAAAAGCAGACATGCAAATATGCTGGGAGAAATTTTAGGTCTTCTTGAACTTTGAGAGAGACGTCCATTTTGGCAGAGGAGGAAGGCACACATTTGGATGAATTTACATGAGCACCTCAAATTTGGGTGCTAGTCTGAACTGCCAAACTTCAGAATTTTCGCATTTTTTTGTATACCAAGGTGGGTTAAAACAGCCTATTTGTATAAGGAGTATTTTTGAAACTGTTGACATTTGGCTGCTTGTTCTTTCATGCACTGTTTTGTAGTCTTGACAGAAACTTGGTTTAACTTGCAGAGAGAAAGTGAAAGACAGAGAAAGGTGTCTATATGGAATGCCCTGGAGGGAAGCAGAACTGTAAGGCAACATTGAGGCATTGAGTGTGACACTGTATTAACCTTTTTAATGGATGTGTGTAATAAAGTGACATGTAAATGGAGCACAAGGGGAGATATGACACTATATCTGGAAAAGGATAAAACAGTTGGTTGAATACTGGGCTATTATAGCAGTTTGCAAACCTTGGATAAACTCAGTCAGCGGTTGTATAATTGGTTATTCAATCCCGACCCTTGTTCACAGCTCAAAGCCAGGAACACTGAGACCTGTTGCCAATTTGAGTGAATATAGTGACTGTACTCGGCCGGGGCCTAACATTGGAGCCAGGCCTTTTCCTGTGGGCTGGTTTCCACCATGTCTGGGACTGGCTCAGTGACAGTAGGTCTTTTGTTGTGAAAGGCTGGCTGGTACTCCCCTCCTTTGCAAAATGTCTAACAGCTACACAAATAGAAGAAAATAGGAAAAGGGACTTACTGTAGCTTTTCTCTTAGTAATTTAACGTGGAGTTATTACTTTTTCTTCTTTTTTTTTTTTTTTTGGCCCCTTTTTTGGGGAAAGTTTTGAGTTAAGTGTAAACTTAAAGAGTGATATAAAAGCTGCTTCTAGATAAGAATTGAACCTTGGTAGTCCCTGATTAGAAAATGATATGTATGTATGGAGAAATTTATAGTAATTTAATTCACAAAAATGGATTTCTGAGTAAGATATTTTTACTTTTCCTCTCTTCGTCACGAAAGTTCATGTACTGAGAAGTCTGTTTTTACTGAATATCTCCACTATGACAGAAAGATATAGCATGTTTGTAAACCTGTTATGTATTTAACTTTATAAAACAAGCACCCCACCTTCCCTGCCCAAATAAACTGGATAGAGGCCAACAAGACTAACCACTTACTGTTTCTAGTCTAGTACAGTTTGAGAAATAAATCAGTAAAGATTTTGATTTGAATATGTGGGATAAAGAATGCCCAGTCTTCTTACAGTGCCCAATTCATAAAGGAATCTTTAACGAGCTTGTAGTATTTGCCATTTAGGTGCTGCTTACTGATGGAATGACAGTTCCCAGCTGCAATCAATTATGCTTCCATTATTTCTGTTGTTTAAACATGCCTAGGAATACCAGTTACAGAGAATTCCACAAAATGTGTATAAGTTCCAAAACAAAATAAAGAGCATATTAAAAAAGAAAAAAAAAATAAGTACATTTTGAAACAAGAATTTTTTTCTGAGATTTTTATAATCTTTTTGACACCCTCATCGCCTCCGTGAGTCCACCTTACACACCCAGCGTTTATGAAATCACACACGCACAGTGTTTGGTTTAATGCAGGGTTGTAATTCAATCAAGAGACTGCTGAGGTCATGTAATATAAATGGCCGCAGTACTTTTTGGCTCAGTTGTAGCTTTGATAATTCAGGGTTTTGTTTTTGTTAATTGAGTAGTAGTCTCCTGCTGAGGCCTGAAGTAGTGGGGAGCTCCTAAATATTTTTGACTATAAGTCACTGAAAACAATTTTAGGGTAGAAGGTGGTGGTCTGGGGGAAGGGAGTTTCTGTAATGGACAAGGGAAAAGGAAAGAGGTTATTCTGAAACCATGACAGGACAAAGGAAAAAGAAACAAATTGTTTTTGAATAGAAAATTAATCATTGAAAAGGGACTGGCTATTGTGAGGCAAACGTGAAAATAGAGGGAGCATTTAACTTGAAATATATGAGAAAAAGTACTACAGAAACTCCAACAGAGGCCTTTAATGGAAAATACACCCGGCCATCTCATTATAAGTACATCCCTGGGAGCCAAGTGTTATGAGCATTAGTAAGAAGGTGGTATTATAAAAAATTGATTATAATCAAGCTTAATGTATTTAGGTTTAATAAAAGTATTGTGTGGAGGTAGTGGGTATCATGGCATAATAGAGACCTCTTAGTATCGGATTGTTCATAAGCATTGTATTTCATAATGTTGATCTTCAGAGGCCTTTACTTCCTGATGGGAAAATAGGAACTTGTATTGGTAAAGAGAAGAGAGAGGATCACAGAGTTGTCGACTGGCCCCTATTAACCCCAGAAAATGCAATTTAACATATATCTTATCATCTTAATCTCTCAAATATTTTTCTGGTTTATTTTATAATACAATATTGTTTATAACAAACAGATGTCTCCCTTAGGTCACTGTTTGTAATTTTAGTAAATTGTAGGTGTCCAACTGGAGAGCCTAGAGCTGCTGGTGAAGAATGAATGCTTGAGATGCCTCATTAATTTAATGTAGGTAAGAGGCTGGTGGGCTTAAAGGATTTGGTAGCAGCCCCATAGAGAACTACCTAAGTGTAATTCAAATAGTGTGGAATGAACTTTTTTTTCCTCTTATTTTTTTTTCCCCCGCATGCTGTGAAACCTCTCTGATCATTATTTTTTAGGTACTTTATGTGTCACAACAACAACAGAAAGACTGAAATATGTATGAGAACAAGAGTTTCAATTAAACACAAATCAAGTGTTTTTTGAAAGGTGCTGGTTTTTAGTTTTTAAACAGCTTCCTTTGGCACAAAACTCTTCACGTGTTTTGGGATTTCACTTTGTTGCTTTATAATTTCTAAGGGTGCTGAGCTATAAGCTGAACAATTTGCTAAGAAAAAAATAGAAATAAATAATCCAAGTTTTACATCTAGAATTATGGACTAAAAAATAAATTGACACCTACTGCATAATAGGAAAACCTGTTAGATTATGTATCTACTTTAATGTAATTTAACATTTTGGAAATATTCTTGTAAAGAATTTAATCTCCTCATTATACAAAGTAATTTCTCTTTTGTTCTTTGGTAGCTGCCAGGGAACGATGATGCTTTTCTTTCTTTAGAAATGGAATACTTTATTTTATTTTTAATCTCATAAATATATATTTTAAGTAGTAATATACCTTTCAGTGTTGATCCCTGTCAAGTAATAAAGATCAATTTTGATGATTATAAATTTATTGCAATGACTTACATGTTTATTTTATCAAATTTCTTAAGTTGAAATATTTGCCTTGTAAAAAAATTTGCCTGTGTAAGTTAGATTATGAGTGGCTCCCACACTTGTAATCATTTACTTGGAATGCTTGTAATTTAATAGAAGATCTCAACTCCTGTTATAGGAACACTTTAATTTATAAGAATAATTCAATTATATGTTGTTAATTTTTCCTAATTATTAGCAGTGTATTATCTGAATCTTTTTTGTGCAAGAATTACAAGAATTTTTCCAACTCATTGGGGACACCTTCATATTCATCCTGGTGTTCAGTTTGGGTGGGAGATCTAATGTTCTATAAAAGAGACCCCATTGGGCTGAAACATACTCTGCACCTTTTTGTGAGAACTGCAGCAGCTGTTCCTGGGGGTTTTCATATCCCTCAGAGAAAATTCCCAAAGGTGTAAACACCTTTGAGTCTCTGACACGTGGAACACAGACCTTCATGGTTTTAAAAAAGACCGTTCCCAAGTTTGTAAAAGCTTGCTGTCTGACCCCCGGGTCAGAAAATTGGGTGGTCTTTGATTTTACTGGATTCATCCATCCTTTTGAGATGAAACACTGATCTATACCTTAATTTTTAACTGCTGATATTTCATTGCATTTCGCCAAAACCCCTAGTCTGTTTTAAATAAGCTTTTTTTTAACCTTTTTAAATTTTATGCTTTTAAATCATTGAATCATTAGGAAAGCATGAAATCTGCATCATAGTATGGTGAATATCCTCCGAGTCCTTCCCACACTCACCTCCTGAGATACATCCCTAATGAGAGGTTGAGTTCAAATTATGTATAAATATTATAACATATATTAAGTTACTAAACGTGTGTGTGAAAGAGAAAGATTTAGGCAATATATATGTATAAATTTGTGTCTTTATGATTTATTTTATATACTTGAGAGTGAAGTTATTCAGTGTTTACTTTCGGAAAGCTAAGCACAGGAGAATGAAGGACTATTTAACAGTACTCTTTCTCTTTCTTTTTCCTCCCCACCCATATTTAATTATCCTTTCAAATGTTTTTGTATCATGTTTTTCTCTCAGTTATTAGATATGAAACTTGATTCTATGGATGTTCACTGACTGATGTTTTTAAGAATATAAAATGAATAAGCAGTCAAAATGTTGATGTCCTTAGAAATCCATGTTAATTTAATATATTCAAGATATAGACGATTTTATTTTCTACCATAACACGCTTTCCAGGATTAGTAATTTGTGGACTTGCCATTCCCTTAAAAAGTTGACACAGAGGACTTTCTGAATGAAGAGGACATTATCTCATTCATTCCTCTTTGATTTATGAAATTACTTGTAACATTATTCCACCATTTTTCTCTGAACCTATGCAGTTTCAGTTCTCAATGATTCAGAGATGAGCCCTTGTCATTTGACTGGCATCTCAGGTTTCTCTTTTGTATTTGCTGCTTACATAAACATACCTACACCTCTGTATTGTGTCTGTAGAACATTATGTTCAAGAATATATCTGTGTTTCTAATATGTGGTCAAATGATTCATGATCCCTTATTTAAGATTTATTTTATTTATTTTATTTCATTTTATGTTTTAGAGACAGGTTCGTGCTCTGTTGCCCAGGCTGGAGTGGTGCAATCATAGCTCACTGCAACCCTGAACTCTCCTGGGCTCAAGCAATCCTCCCACCTCAGCCTTCCCAGTAGCTAGGAATACAGGCATGGGCCACTGTACCTGGCTGATTGTTTTTTTTTTTTTGGTAGAGATGAGGTCTCTCACTATGTTGCGTAGGCTGGTCTTGAACTCCTGGCCTCCTACTTTGGCCTCCCTAAGTGCTGGGATTACAGGCATGAGCAACCACATCTGGCCTGTTTAAGATTTTTAAACAAAATTTTTGATCACGATACATCAGTAAATCATCTTCATTTCCCCCCTATTTAATAGATGAAATATATACAGAATTGGCTGCTTAGTAGTTTATTACTGCATTTTACTTTGCCTTTTTTTCTTGCACTTGAAATACTGCATTTCATGGAGTTTTAAAATAGCAAAGTATTGGAATACATACGGGGTTTTTTTTTAGTTGATAACGTGTAATCATTACTCAAATGATAGTGTGGTGTTAGTAAAAATTCTTTTGCCTTTCTAAGAAGAGCCCAATAGACTCTACTCTTCTAAGTCTTAGTCATTTTTTTTTTTTTTTGAGACAGAGTCTCACTCTCTTGCCTGGGCTAGAGTGCCATGGCATCATCCTGGCTCACAGCAACCTCAGACTCCTGGGCTCAAGCGATCCTACTGCCTCAGCCTCCCGAGTAGCTGGGACTGCAGGCATGCGCCACCATGCCCGGCTAATTTTTTCTATATATTTTTAGTTGTCCAATTGATTTCTTTCTAATTTTAGTAGAGACGGGGTCTCGCTCTTGCTCAGGCTGGTTTTGAACTCCTGAGGTCAAACAATCCACCCACCTCGGCCTCCCAGAGAGCTGGGATTACAGGCGTGAGCCACCGCGCCCGGCCGTGTTAGTCATTTTTAAAAAGTTTCTAATTCAGACTTTTGAAGATTTAATAGAATGTTCTTATCTATATTTTTATAACCTGAATCAATGTTTATTCATCAAGGAATTACTTTAGGTCTTAGAAAAGTTCAGATTCCTGGAACTCAAAAAAGACGTAATAAACTAGACCAGATGGTGGCATATGCCTGTAATCCCAGCATTCTGGGAGGCCAAGGTGGGAGGATCACTTGAGCCCAGACCTATAATGATGCCACCGCACTCTAGCCCAAGTGGCAGAGCAAGACTCTGTCTACAGAAAAGAAAAAGAACTCGACTCTCTGGTGGCACTGGAATTTTGCATTTTAAGGAAGCTTCTCTATGATTATGACCTCTATGTGGATAGGGTTCAGCTCTGTTGCGCTCTTGATCATATCCTCCATGCCTGGAAAAAACGTGTAGTACATACTCTTTGTTGAATTAATCCACTCTACTATTCTTATCCATATATTTATCTTTTAATCTAACTTAGTAATGCTAGTGTAATTCAGTTACTTTCTTAATTATGGACCAGATGAGACATTGCACATAGTTTTAGAAGTTATTGCCTAGTAGAATTTTTTATAGCAGGTTTGCCTGAAAAACAGAAGGTTACTTTAGAACTCTTACTATATGGCAATACTAGTATACTAGCATTTAGGGAAAAAAATCTATCTATCCACATGTTTATTTACTATTCGTTAATATAATAATTCAAGTAAGGCATTGTTATCTCTAATTTTGCTTACCTAAATGAAACGCTAGAAGAGCAACTCAGAGACAGCATAGCAATTTGAATGAAAGGTTTTGGTGTCTGGGCACAATAAACGCATCTTCCTCAGGAGACGATGAGTTCCTTGAGGTGCAGAGGCCATGTCTTTTTGCCTATCACAGCACCACGGTAGGGACTTTACTGATGATTGGTAGATATTTGAATGAATAAATGGATAGGATATGATGCCTCCAGATCTTTTATGTCTCTGTTTGTCACACATGCACGTGCGTGCATGAATTGTGCAAAATAAAGAAAATGGCAGTATCCTTATATGAGCTATATATTTTTAAGTAGTCTGATAACTCTAATAGGATATTATACCATTAAAAGCAAAATACTAATTTTGTACATTCATTAAATTCAGAAATTAAATGAATATGTTAATAGATTGTACATGCCTAATTTTACACCCACCGCCTTTATCATTAAGAATGTTAAGTCTCTGGTGATATAGGAAAACAAAAAACCTCAATGCATTTTTCTCTTTTTTCTATTTACCCAGGCTTTTAAAAAATTTTGGGTGTTTTGTTTTCTTATAGTTTGTTTACTTCTTTTTTATCTTCTTTCGTTTGTCCCCTTTTAAAGAGAACACTTACAGGTTGCTTTTTTTGCCGTTCTGCATTTTTGGGAGTCACAGCATATCATAGCTAACACATGACTGCCGGTGTCATTGTCGATGAGATTGTGTCTAAGCTTGTGAACATTAAATGCCCTTTTGCAAATTAAAGTATTATATTTTCTCACCTAAAATTACTCTAAAAATGACACAATTCAAAATTTATGAAAGGTTATAAGAAACCAAATATAACAACTTGTTAAGGCAGATGGACTGCTTTGGTTGAGAAGGCCACGTGTGTGCAAATGTTTAAGCAAATCAGAGGATATTTTTCTTAATTTTTAAATCATACTGTGTATTAGAACGTAAAAATATAATTTGAATTATAACTAGCTTTTCATCTCAACTATTCAACTACCTGCATATCACAATCTCTGATTTATCATATGAATCGTGTCAGTTTTTATTGTTCATATCGTTTCAGGCATCCGGCAGGCTGAGATTATGATTTATTTTCACATATGTTGTGATAGAGAAGATTCAGAATGTGTAGTGGTTCAGCATCAGGCTGTATGTGCTTTATTCTCACTTCCAGTTGTAAAACATTCTGTCATATATTTAAAGTATTGGTATTCTTATTCTAACGTATGTTAAGTGGTTTTCTATTTCTATACTCTTTGTATCTCCTCCGTCTTCTCCACCACCACCAACTTTCACAATTTTGAGCACCAATAACAAAATTCTATACAAATATGATCATGAATTTTCATTTTCATCATGGTCTAGATATCTAATTAAATGGATGATTTTGTGAATACATCCTTTATAGTAGGATAATTCCTTCGTTTATAATTCAAATACATATTTAGGTAGTTCTTTGTTAAATATATCAATAGGCTTTATATATATGCCTATTGATATTGTTTATAAACTTGTCTTATGAAATTAAAGAGTTTGTTTTGAGTATTTCTAAACTCATATACCTTATGCTTTAATTTGTAGCTTATAGTACTTATGGTATATCTTTTCTACTTTTCTTCCTTGTTCCACCTCACACATATACAATTAAGAAAATACTATTTCAAATGAATATATGGAAAATAACAGTTACTAAAAACGGTCTCTAAGAAAGTTGGTTATTTGATGGATTAAACAATAAAAATAGTCATGAAAATGTTTTGTGAGAAATATTTTAACTTTTATAAATTGACTATTATGGATGCATCATGAACATCTTTCCTGCCGATTTTCTTTCTGGCAAGTTGCTTTGGCTTTTCTCTTCCACCCCTCTTTCCTCAGTAACCCTTTTGCTTCCTCCACTTTCCGCTCTCACCCCTCTCATTGTAACTAATGGCTAGAAGTCGATGCACGTCTCCCCACCCACACTTTGCTGACATCATAAATTATTCGGATCCAAATGGACAATATTCATTAGCCGTGCACTTTACTGAAAGAGCCTTTACTGAAGAGTGCTGCACTCTCCCATTTTTATTAAAAGTTAAAATGCTTTTGCTGTCAGGGAGGTTGGGTGAGTTAGCCATGATAGAGGACAAGGCTACAGTGCTAATATATAAAAATAATAACTATTACCATAGGTTGAATGACCCTGGGAAAAGAGCACTACAAAGCTATTTGTTTTTCCCTTTCACTTGTCATCAGCACTGGCTTAAAAGCTTTAGATATTGTTGGGAACCTAATAGAACCTTTGGAAAGTTAGAAAGACAACTGTCAAAAAAAAGCAGGCAAAGATTAGTTGAGTAATTTTGTATATGTGTGCTGTTTGGGGACTTTTCATACATTAACCTAATGGAAACGAAACCTTTGTGCTTCATACTTCTACATCCCTTATTTATCATCTCTTGACGCAATTCACCTGAAGAAGTCTTAGGATGGACTGGGAGATGACTAAGGAAACTAAGGATAATGGATCATTATCATTAAAATGGGTACAAATAGAACTATTACTCTTCGATGAAACTTTGGATTTCTTGGTAGTTATAGTGACAGGCAAGACGAAACGTATGTATATACATTCTATTTGATTTTTTAAGTCATTCTCTTGAGTTTTTGCCTACTAAGTTATAATTTTAATGTTAGTCAATATTTTTAGGTGTTACTTTGTGCCTGGTATTGTTTTATGTGCTTTACGTAAATAATCTCATTTAATTCCTACAGCAAACAAGTGCTGTTATTATTCTCCTTTACAGGTGAGTAAACTGAAGCATAGAGAGTACATAAATTACTGTACTTTCCAAAGGTCACAAAACTAGTAAGCAATGGAGTCAGGTTGTATAACATTAATATATTTTTTTTATTTTTAGTAGTAAAACACAAAGGAGATTTTAAACATGAGGAATAACTTTTTGCAATTATATGTTGAAATGCTGCCTTCAAGTAACTTAGGTCTTTTTTGCTGGGATCTAATATTTGAAACAAGAACAAAACAAAGAGCTGTAGTCTATACAGAAAATGCAATTACTTTCTAAGTGATGGAGTGCATGAATCAATCATTTATTCTATCATTCACAAATTATATTTATCTTTTACATGGAGATTTTGTGTAGATAATATAGAGCTATCTTGTGAGTAGTAAACCTAGGGTTATTGGTATGTAGCAATTATACCATATTGATTATGGCATGTTTAATCATGTGATGAAAAAATATTCACCTAAAGTGTGATATAACATTGGGTATAATTAAGGCAGTATGTTAATAGTTTCAGCTGGTGCAGTAAGAGAATGTAAGCTTGTAACTAATTATTTAGGTATTGCATATTCCAAACACTACACATTAAAAATTTCAAAACTTGAGTCAGGAAAAGAATTTTTTTTTCTGTTAATAAGCTCTTATTAACTTTCAAGTGGAAACAAACAAGTATTTTGGCAATACTAAAAGTAAAGTATTTCCAGAACTTAATTCACTTCAGGATAATTACATATAAAAATAAAGCATATTGAAATCCTAGTGCTATGGAATTTCAGGTGTGTTTCTATTGTGTGTTGTAGTATATGGGGTGTTTTGTTTTGTTTTGCTTTTTGTTTGTTTTTTAAGAGATGGAGTCTCCCTTTGTTGCCCAGGCTGGAGTGCAGTGGCTATTCACAGGTGTGACCATAGCACACTGCAGCCTCAAACTCTGAACTCCTGGCTTCAAGTGATCCTTCAGTCTCAGCCTCCCAAATAGCTGGGAGTACAGATGTGTGCATTTCCTAGAACTTGGCATTTCTAGTGGCATACTAGTTGTAGTGCTCAGTAAAGGGGACTGTTAATTAATTTTCAGATATACAGAAGTCTTTATTAACTTACACTGTTATTTAATGTTTGACCCAAAATGTCTATATATGCAGCTACTATCAACATGAATTAAACTGTTACGGATATATGATTTCCAGGTTTAGGCTGATACTCACATCAAAAATAATTTTATTATTATCAGTAATTGAATAATTAAATGATTTAATTGACATATATTGAATATTTATTCAATAGCAACATATTAAACTGTAATGAGCTTTTTGAAGAAAAATATATTTTGTTCAGTGCACTACCTGGCATTTATGCTTCAGTGTCATGGGGTTATCAGTTGAAAGCTTCCAAGAGTAGACTATTGAGTTTAACAGTACCTAATTCTATAAAGATTATTCAGTTAATAGTGCCTAATTCTAACAGAGATTAGCCACCAGAACCACCTATCATATAATTACTAACTAAAACTAGATGAGGTGAATAAAGCGAAACTAAAATTTCATTTTTCAAAAGTTTAGCTCTTTATTAAAAGAACTTACAGTAGTGTATGGTATATTTAAGAGAACACTGAACTGGGAATTAGGCTTCAAGCTCTGCCTTTATCTTTAATTAGAGTTGTGATATTAAGCAAGTTATTTAACATTTCCAATTTATAATTTTTTAGTCTGTAAAATGAAGAGTTTTGTCTAAAACAGCTATTAACCTAAATTGTATTGAGCCATACATACACAGACATCTCACAACACTAATTTCCTTGGCCAAAAGAATGCTATGTAATCCATAACTTGCTTAAAAATTGGCACTCTGTTAGTATATAAAAAGATTTAAATATTATAGAAAGGAAATCTAAATTTGTTTAGTGTTAACTTGATTTGCACGACAATGGAATGCTTATTTTGTTTAAGTAGCCAAATAATTACGTTCCATTTGTGTCTAATACATGTTTTAATAAATTACTTTTATGAAATGGTTATCTAAATACAAAGATCTTTCCGGCTGTAAAATTCTGATTCTGTGACATAGAATCTACATATGCTTTTGCTTTTTTACTTCAAAGGAGGTATTGGTATATTTTGAACTCTAGCTGTATTATTGTTCCTTCTAAAAGACAACTCCCATTCCTAAATGTGTACACTATCACATGTCAAGAATAACACAGCTTAGTTTAAGCTACAAAATTCAAGTATAAACAGTGGTAGATTTGGTATGACCTAACTCCTGGGACTTTGTTTAAAAAGTCAAATATTATACATACATATTTTTTGCTTGTTCGATTTTTCAATGAGCTCTGCCACAGCAGCTGAAGAGAGATTAAGAAAAAAAAAAAAACCTACGTAAACACAAAGCAAAAACCTGAGCTTGTGTGTAAAGCTACTGCACTGGAGCGAATGTGGTTTAATTCTTGGCACTGGCAGCTTGTTGGAGAATTACAATATGTTGGCATGAGTCTCTAGGTCTCATTGTTCCAGATGAGGGAGTCAGTCTTAAGAGTGTTTGGCACTGAAGGGAAAAAGGAGTGAGAGTTGTAGAGAATGAACAGGCCCTAGAGAGGCAGGATGCTGTTGTAACAATGGCTGGCACAGTTGGGGGGGCCATTCACTGGTCGGGATTGCCATAGGCATTGATGTGAAGAAGCATATGTGAGCAAAGGAGGCAAGGATGAGAAGGAAAAGCAAGCAAATATATCAAAAGGGTCCCGTTGGCAGAAAGAAACAATGATAATTCAGTTAGACTCATCTTAATATCAATGTGTTGACTCACGAAGGGTATCTTTCATTTCTTATTTATATCTTATTTCTTAACATTTATTTTGTTTTCTCTTTTAAAATATATGCATTTACCTTTCCCCTAAAGAGATAGATCCTTGAATTAAGAGAACCTGGTTTTGTATCCCATCTGTTCTGTTAATAGTTTCTGACTAGGCGATGTTGAGCAAAGAATTTTTCTGAGTCTTAGTTTTCTTGTCTGCAAAATGGATATAATAGCTATATATGCCACTGACAAAATTTTATATCTGGCAGCATTCTATAAACTGAAATGCTGTGCAAATAATTATTATTATTAACTCTCATTTTAATATAAGGAGCCTTAGTTCTTCTTTTGAAGGTAATAATACTCTAGGCTTTGGGAGAATGAAATCTCAGGGGAAGGAGATCTGAGGGGTTTTAACATAAATATATTTAAGTTAAAAACATGATACATTTTAACACGAAAATAATGGAAACTCCATAATTTGAGCGTTTGCAAATAACTAAGCACACAACATAACATATTCGTAGTACAAAGTACAATTCTATGTGTTTTTTAATCTGATTTTAGAAAATTAAACGTTTAATAGATCAGAACTATCTCTTTTACTCCATAAGCAGTGAAGCAGCACTTACATAATTGTTTCAAATTTTACTTTATTCATATTCATAGATTAACAAGCAGGTGCATTGTAAATATTGGGCTCTTGCCATTTGGTCTGTACATTCCTAAACATGAATTTTCTATGGAATTTTTATCATTTTCAGAAAAATTCAGTCACTGCTACATGTCCGTTTATTGCACTCATTATTGTGAGATAATTTCTTACCTGTTGTCTCAGGAACTACCGATGGAAACAAATCGAAACTGTAACAGTCAGTAAAATGGGAGATGTTGATTTGCTCGAAGCTCTTTGTTATACAGAAATTCAATTAAAGAAGTGAAGTAGGTGAAGTGAAGTGCTTAATGGTGCTGTCTCCTCCATACCTCCTCCACCAAGGCTAGCCAGTGTCACCATCTTGGGGAGAACCCAGGTTGTTGGACTGATAGCCCAAAATTCCTTCCACAATATAAGTAAAATAAAACCCTTTTACTGTGTATCTCTGCCATATGGTCATAGAGTATCATTAAATTGTCCAGAGTTCTAGAGTGCAAAGTCATATAGTTGGACTACACTCTAAGAATAATAAGAACTGTAAAAAATTCTGCCTTTTAATCCCAAAATTGCTGCTCATATATACATGTCACCCAAGAAAATTTACATTTTCAAGTTTTTACTTCATCCATTCAATGGAGTTAATAAGAAGAGTTTTCCCTTACTATCCAGGAGTGTTTTGTAGATTAAAGGAGAGTATGTGCATGTCTGAGTCCTTTTTGTGTTGCTATAAGAGAATATTACAGACTGGGTAATTTATAAAGAAAATAAATTTATTTCTCACAGTTCTGGAGGCTGGGAAGTCTCATATCAAGGTGCCAGCATCTGGTGAGGGCCATGTTGCTACGTTTTCCCATGACAGAAGACAGGACAAGAGAGTGCATGCACCAGAGACAAAATTTACAACCTGTTTTTTTTTTTTTGAGACAGAGTCTCTCTCTCTCTCTTGACTTGGTTAGAGTGTACTGGAATCATCATAGCTCATTGCAACCACAAACTCTTAAGTTCAAGCGATCCTCCTGCCTCAGCCTCCTGAGTAGCTGGGACTACAGGCTCGAGTTACCATGCATGGCTAATTTTTCTATTTTTGTGTAGAGAAGGGGTCTTGCTCTTGCTCAGGCTGGTCTGGAACTCCTGGCCTCAAGCAATCCTCCCACCTTTGCCAACCAAGTGCTAGCATTATTGGCATGAGCCACCACGCCCAGCCTGAACTTATAACCTTTTTATGATTGGCATTAATCCATTCATGAGGGTGAAGTCCTCATGACCTAAATATTTCCCATTCATCCCCACCACCCAACACTGTTGCACAGGGGATTAAGTTTCCAACACTTGCTTTTTAGAAGACCCATTCAAACCATAGCATTGCTTCCTGGGTGCCCAAAATTCATGTCCTTCCTACATGCAAAATACATTCATTTCATTCCAATAGCCTTAAAAGTCTTACGTTGTTTGAGTAACAACTCAAAAATCCAAAGTCCAGAGTCTCATCTAGATCAGTGATAGGTGAGACTCAAGGCACAGTTCATCCTGAGGCAAGTTTCTCTTCATCTATGAGCCTGTGAAATCAAAATAATTTATCGAATTACAAAATAAAATGTTGGGTCAGATGTAGGATAGGCATTTCCATTCCAAAAGGGAGAACTAGGCAAGAAGAAAGGCGTAACTGGTGCCAAGTAAGTACAAAACCCAACAGAAAAAACTTTAAGTCTTTTAGCTGGAGAGTACATCTTTTTTTTTTTTTTTGAGACAGAGTCTCACTCTCTTGCCTGGAGCGAGTGCCGTGGCGTCAGCCTCGCTCACAGCAACCTCAAACTCCTGGACTCAAGCAATCCTACTGTCTCAGCCTCCCAAGTAGCTGGGACTACAGGC
>CAUYSK010055406.1:0-51257 GCA_963575035.1 Avahi laniger | reverse complement strand
TTGTATTTTGAAATAACATTAAAACCAATAGAATGTGGAACTTGGGTTGTAAAATTAATTATGGTTAATTAGCAAAATGATACATTTTACAAGAAAATTTTAAAAATGCATTTTAATGACTTGGTATTATATTCTTTCACCACTTGTGATAAAGGAGAAAGATTTTAAAATTCAATTTATCAATAATCAACATCACATAAAATTAAGTGTTTTAAAACTGTAGATTCTGTGACTTTGGTATAAAAAGGACTTAGATTCCAGGGAAAGCTCTTGGGCCTTCAGCTGAAATTACTCCCTTACCAAAATTGCTATTATTTTAAAATAGAACTTTTTAAATATTAGAGTAGCAAGTAAGAAAGAAACAAACTCTTCCTTCACAAACTGTGATAAACTTTAGGAAGCAATATGTGCCGTATATTAAAGTAAGCCAAAGTCTAATAATATCCATTATTACATTAAAATGTAATAAATATGCACTTTACTTCTGCTTACTTATGCCTTATCTTCCAATCTCATTTTTTATGCCAATGCATAATTTTGGCCAATTACTTAAATCAGTATCTTACTTTACAAAATTGGAAATCTAATAAAATCCCACAGATCTCTCCCAGATCTAACATTGCATGATCTTTACCCCAGCTCACTCAGTGTCTCTCTCTGCTTCACAGCTAGATATCCAGTTGCTTAAGTTCAGAGAATCTTTAAGGAATATAGGATACTATGTAAACATGAAAAGTAGCTGTTCGACAGGTGAGAAATAGAATGCTAATAGTAAGTGGACATAATTAATGACGGCCACTGTGACTCCTGTGACTACATCATGATGACAAAACCAACAGCTGAAACCTGTCCTGAAACTATACATGCGTCCTAGTTTGGAAAGACTATTGAACCACATTCTCTTTCTTGAAACATAATCTATGTGGATCAATTGTATCAAATATTGAGTAATAAACTCAGTGACTCTTTGAAGCACCCTTACTTTTTCAAAAAAATATTATATCTACCTTTTTTTTTTTTTCAGAGACAGGGTTTCATTCTGTCACCCAGGCTGGAGTACAGTGGTGTCATCCTAACGCACTGTAAACTCGAGCTCCTGGGCTCAAGTGATCTTCCTGCCTCAGCCTCCCAAGTAGCTGGACTACAGACCTGAGTCACCACACCCAGCTGATTTTTTTTTTTAATATGAATATAGATATAGATGGGGTGTCACTGCATTGTCAAACTCCTGGCCTCGAGTAATCCTCCTGCCTCTGCCTCCCAAAGGGCTGGGATTATAGGCATGGTCCACTGTGCCTGGCTCGTATCTATACTTTTTACCTTTTTTAAAACGTAAACTTTGATTTTGAAATGATTTCAAATTTACAGAAAGGTTGCAAGAATACTGCAGAGGACTCCCATGTACACTTTATACGGATTCACCAATTTTTAATAATTTGCTTCTCATTATTTTTGAACCATTTGAGAGTAGGTAGCATATATCTTGCCCTTTATCTCTTTACTTTTCAATGTGTGTTTCCTAAGAACAGGGATATTATTCATGTAATCATAGTACAGTTAAAAAATTAAGAACATTCAATATTGCTAGAATATTTTAATCTACTCTAGAGTCCATGTTCTAACTTCATCAATTTATTCAACAATAAACTTTATAGTATTTTCCTTCTTTAGTACAGGACTCAGTCTAGGCTCATGCATTACATTTACTTACCATTTCTCTTCATTCTTCTTTAATCTGAAACAATTTCTCCATCTTTGTTTTTCATGATGTTGAGTTGGGTTTTGTTTGTTTGTTTGGTTGGTGTTTTTGTGCAGATGGTTGTTTCATGGAATATTCTTCCACTTGGGCTTGCTGGTGTTTCTTCATGATTAGATTCAGGTTATGCATCACTATATAAATGATGTCATGTCCTTCTCAAGGTATTCCTTCTATAGACACGTGACATTTATCTTCCCTCACTTACAATTTAATTCTGGTCACCTAGTTAAGGAGTGGTCTTGTTTCTCCCCTGTAAAGTCACTGTTTTCCCCTTTGTGACTAATACACAGTCTATGGGGTCACATCTACTTTTCAGACCAATGTTTGCATCAAATTTATAAAATTAGAAGTCTAATAAAATGCCAGCATCATCATAGAATTAAAAAAATTTTCTAAGTATATAATGATTCCTGCCATGTTTGTGCAGAGAAAAAAATAACACATCTAGAGAAACAGTAGAATATAGTGATTGAGACTGTAGACTCTGGATCAGATGTCTTAGGTTTGAATCCCAGTTCCACCACTTTCTTGCCAGAAAGCGCAGTAAGTTACCTTACCTCCCCTTCCTACAACTTCATCATCTATAAAAATGTGGAAGATAAAAATACTACCCTAGTTCATGGTATCGTTGCAGGATTAAATGAGTTAATAATATATGTCTGTCACATAATAAGCACACAATAAATCTTGGCTTTTCTTTGTAATATATTTTATATTTTACATGCAATGTATATTCAGGGCACTCTTTTAAAAAATACAGGATAGTAACTGAAAATCCAAATAATGAGGTAATTTTTTAGTTGCAGTTCTTCTACCAGATCCAAAACATAAATTTTGACAGATATAATTTTTAAAAATTCCTAATGCAAGTGTCTTGACTTTCTTTTTTCTTTTATTCTTCTTTTTTTTTTTTAATCCACAGCAGATTTCTTACTCATTCCTTTCTTGAACAAATTCGTGACAAGCTCCTATAATGTTCCAGGCACAGATGTAGGCACTGGGTATACAGTGGTGAAGCAGATGTCTCTCATGGAGTTTATATTCTACTGGAAAATATAGTCAAGAAACAAGTCAATATATAAATTAAGATAATTTGAGGTAGTACCAAGTGTTCCAAATAAAACAAAACAGGGCAATGCGATCAAGCCTGGGTGGTAATATTAATTAGATGACTCAGTCAGGGAAAGCATTTTGGTGACATACATATTTAATGTCTCTTCATTGCTTATCTAACAAAGTTTTTTATAGAATTCTGACTTGAATTGAAACAACAAGGAACAAATCCTTCCTAGTATATTAAGGTCTATAAATAAGATATTATGACAGTTGTATAATGTTTCTTACTATTGCAGAATATGTCTCAGTTAAGCTGATCTTGAATAGTGCTGCTCTTCATTAAAAATGTGCCCCCTTTATCATCATTTCTTCTTAATTAAGCTGCTGACGTCATTGATTACACAGTTTTATTTAGAAACTCGTTGCATAAACACTTCTTCCTTCCCTCTGCTATATTTTTTATCCTAGCTGGTTGTGGATGCAAGTTGTCCTTTCAAACATGTTTCAGTGTCCAAAAGTTAAAAAAAATATATTTTGAAACTTACCTTATAGTATCAGCATTCCTCAATTTCTCCATAGTCTCATTTGCCCACTTCAGTGCTACATGGACCTCAGAGAGGCTGTAACATTTGAGAATTATTTTCTTGTGTCTTGTGAGATCTCACCGAGAGTGACTCATGTAACCCCTTGGACATGAGGCGTTTGAGACTTGAATGTCAAACAGACTAACCGGGTGACTTTAGACAGGTTGTTTAACCTCTCTGAGCCTCATCTCTAAAATGCAAGGTAATCGTGAGGCTTGGATAAAATTAAGTGAGATTATATACATGAAAGCTTATTCTAGTATCTTGCCTAGGGCTCCAGCTGCTCATCAAATACGATGTCCTCTTCCTCCATTCATACCCCAGGTGACCTTTTTGGAGCTAATGAATCTGTCCAAGGAGTCCCTGAAACTGACCAGCTCCCTTCAGGATAGAGTTTCTTATTCCGAGAGGGCAGCAAATACCTGGACGATGAGGTAGGCTCCGAAACTACCTCGACAGGCCAGTCCAGGATTTCTTAACCTGGGACCCCCAGACCCTAAAGCACAGGAGCCTGGGGTGAACCTCGAGGCAGCTGGGAGATGTGAAGGCATGAAAAGCGAGCCTCGCCCATTCTCATTTGTGTGATGTGTGTCCCAGGTGGCAGCAGCTGACATTCTTGCTCTTTCTAGTTCTGTTCCTAGTTCTTGATCAAGTATTTAAATAGCATTGCCATTTAGTTCCTAATAAATTAGAATTTACTAGTTTCTTATAGTTCAGAACAGCATTTCTTAAAAGTGTGATCTGCTTCAGAATCTCCCAGTTGCTTGTTAACTGTGCAACTCCATGAACCCTCCAAAAGTACTAAATTAAATCCCTGAGGGTAGGGCCCAGATTCTACATTTAATAAACTTCACAAGTGACTCTTAAAGCACAATAAAGTTACATACCTGGACTCGTATCATGTATTTCCCACGGATCTTGCTCTTCAACTACTAAATTTTTTTCACCCAGATATAGAAAAGCAAGTAAGATTCTGGAAATGTCTGTTTTGTAAAATAGTTTGCAAGTTTCTGTAAAACAATTTGCAAATTTCTAGTGAATTAATGCTTTGCCTGGACAATAATTTTCTGCATTAGGATAAGTATAAAAAGTAAGAAAAACATTGATCCACTAGGAAATTAAGTGTCAATTTACATAAATTTGCAACTGATCACTGCCCCCATTTATTTGGGGAAGCAGTGGTCTTAAACGCCTAGAGAGATGCTCACTGAGATTGTTTGCCTTAGCTCTTTTGTTTGGCTTTGGTTCCCGTATGCAAGATGTAAGGCTAATATACACATGCTCACTCCTCATATTTGGGGGCTAGAGCAGACAGTTGGTGCTGTGCACCTACATGAGGTGTATGGATTTTACAACCCCAGGCCCACTGCAGATTTGGGGTCCTGTGACTTTGAAAAGGGGTTGACAACCAGGTGGAGATTCTGCAAATACATGGTGGCCAGGCTTATAGCTTTGTCTCTGTGGATTTAGAGGGCACCATGTATTTAATACAAGTATGATCAGGACTCATATGACCCCAGAAGTGGTCTGCTAAATCTAATTGATTTTTTCACCACAAACGCAGTTGCATAAAGGTAGGAACTTAGAAAATCGGCTTTGGGGTCAGATATTCCTGTCTTCAAAATCTGACTCCACCATTTCCAACTATGTGACCTTAGGTCCAAATTTTCTCATATGCGGAATGAACATAAAATCTGTCTGTCAGGGGAGTGGGGATTCAATGTCATAGAGTATATAAAGTGCATGGCACATGGTAGTCTAAATAAAGGCTGTTCTAATTATTACCTTTTCTCTTAAAAATGCCTATTCAAATGAAAACCCAAGAAGAAAGGAAGGATGGGATGTAGCTAACACTGACAAGGTGGTTTTTCCTTTGGAAGGAGAAGGGAAGTCAGCCTGAAGGTGCTGGTCTCTTGGTTAGGACTGGGGGGCCACACCCAGGCTCCGCACCAGATAGGGAATGACTTCCCAGATTTTACCGAAGGATACCTCGTGGCAGAAGAGATTGAGGGAGAGGAAATCTCTAAGACTTTAGGGCCAAGCCCTAGGCAATTGTATCAAACTTAAAATGTTACTCTCTATAACATACACACATTTATTTTTATATAGAAATGATGTTTTGCCCCCAATTCCACAGTAAATTGGTCCTCTAGGAAACTGCTCTATGTTTATCCTAAAGCCTCAAATGCCTATGAGTGAGTACATGCACAGCAGTTTGAGAAGCAGGCATCTAAAGTCTAAAGAATAAGCCCACGTTCCTTGGTAGAGCCTTTCACAATCCAGATGCTATTTACCTACTCTTCTCTGTCCCCACTTCCCAAGCATAGAAGGCCCTTTTGCTGCCTCATGACTTTATTTCAGTAGTTCTACCCTGCCTAAAATGAAGAGCCTTCCTTCCAACTCTCACTGTCTTATTTCAGCCTGCTGTAATAAAATACCACGGACTAGGTAGCTTATAAAAAAACAACCATTTATTTCTTACAGTTCTGGAGGCTGGGAAGTCCAAGAACAAGGTGCTAGCAGATTCAGTGTCTGGTAAGGGCTGGTTTCCTGGTCTCTGGTGGTGCCTTCTTGCTGTATCCTTATCCTGTGGAAGGGGCAAGGCAGCTACCTTACTCCTCTTTTGTAAGGGTACAAATCCCATTCATGAGGGCTCCACCCTTGTGACCTAATCAGCTTCCCAAAGCCCCACCTCTTGATGCCATCACTTTGGGGGTAGAATTTCAACCCAGGAATTTGGTGGTAGGGGAGCGCAGACATTCAGACCATATACTCCTCGTCCCTGCTTTCCCCCACAAACCAATTCCACCTCCCAGATCCAGCTGAAAAAACACTTCTATGAAGCCTCGCCGGCTTCTCCAGGCTGGTGACATGGATTTCCCCAGTGTGCTTCTGATACTTGCAGTAACTCCCCTCTTGATCTTACTCATTTTGTAACCCCTAGTGCAGGGGAGACTTAGTAAGCACTCAGTAAGTTGTTACAGACTTTAATTGATTAATAAAAAGGCAATTGGAAAAGGAGCTGTTTGAACAATATTTTTCTCCTTCTACACCCAGGATCGTCTTTTGGGCATAGAGGATAGAATGAGTCCAACATTTTACAGAGAGACATTCTGAATGATGTTAGCCCATATGCATTAATGTGGACCCTGGAAACCTGGTAAATGCAAAAAGGCTTTATATGACTTCATTATGCTTCCTCTTCATAGTATATATTTTTTAGGGAAAGACATCTTTTAAGTTAAAATTTAAAAATTTTGCAGATGGATTTAGTATTTGGAGAGTGAGGTAAGAGATGGTTTACCAAAACTGGTTCATTTTTGATTTCATATTTTTAGTTTGCCAGAGCAGGCTAAATTCAGTCTCCCTGTGATTTTTCTCAGAAGAATTCCCCTTTAAATAGATAAGTAATGATGTAAAAAAGCATACGCACGCTCTCTCTCTCCCTTTCTCTCTCCCTCTCTCTCATGCATACACAGACACGCAGCTGTTGAGAGGAACGAAATTAAGCCATTATAAGAATTCAGTATTCTGGGAATCTTGCTATATTTGGCTTTAAACAGACAATAAGCACTGAAAATTGTTAGATGTGGCAGTTCAGTTTATTTAATTGCAGATACTAGAAATAACAACAACTGAGAAAAAACAGCCAAAAAAATCTACTCTCAGGCCAGTTTGCTTATAAAATGTGTTACTGCCCTGGAGGTCTGCATGCACTTCTACCCTATCAATGCCTTAAAGAAATATAGGACCAGGGTTATCAGTTTATTTTTGATCTTCGTTCCTATTCTCGCTTGCCCATACTATAATTGCTTTTACAGACTGTTCGATAGTCCATTCAAGAATTATTCACTGAGCTTCCACTGTCTGTCAGGTCTATGCACACTTAATGCTTTGACCATAAAGATGAGTTGGACATGGTCCCTGGACTCAAGGAACTCAATCAGAGAGAGATGTAAAGAAATACATACAATATCACTCATTTACTGAGTTCAGGGACAATAGGGCCTTCCTTCATTAATTGACCTAATTAGCACATGCTTTATTGTTATCAACAAAATTATAAGCATGCATTCTTTTCTACAAATCTCAAAGTCACTTGAAAACACCTATCAGTATAAGTACTCATGAGCACCTACACACCAGCATGAGTGCTGAAGACACTGACCTGCAAAGATGCAACAAGAGGATGCGAATTTGAATGTTAAAGTGGTATTTCCATGGGGAAATATAAACAATGAATTATTATTTGCACTATAAGCTTAGCTTGAAAATAAAGGCTGCTTTATTACAGGCAAATATGGGGAGAATTATTTTCCATTAAAATGGAAGTTATGTTTCTAACTTAAAAAAACATAAAATTTTTTCAAAACATGAATATCGTCCTCTAAAATATTGCATCTAATTCAACCTTATTGAATTAATTAATGTTTTCAAAACTCTAAACTGTCAGCTTTTTCAAGGATGTTTTCTGAGGTTACTTATTTGTAAATAACCAAGGAATTCTGAAGACAATTGCTTTCCACTAAGTATTGTTAAGTTCTAAGTGGTTCAGAGTATTGTTGAATTTTGTTTATAGGTTTTCCTTTGACTTTGTGACCATGAGTTGGTAAACTTCTATGAACAAAGTTCACAGGGACTTCCGTGGTTGAAAATGGATCAAAAAGAATTCACAGCATCCAAAAGGAAAGGAGTGAGGCTGCGAGATGAACATTATTTAATTCCGCGCCCCTGAGAACCCAGATATGTAAGCAGTCAGTAAGTGTTAAGGGAAGCTAGCAATCCACCTTGCAACTCAAGAGAAAAATAACTGCTATGAAATGGTTTAAGAGATTTTCACACACAGGAAGTATGTCCAGTTGCAGATTTTGTTTCCAGGAGCCATTGAATGTAAATATACCAGGAAAAAATCAAAATGCTTTTAAGAGGCCAGGTGCAGTGGCTCACACCAATAATCCTAGCACTCTGGGAGGCTGAGGCAGGAGGACTGCTTGACGCCAGGAGTTTGAGACCAGCCTGAGCAAGAGCAAGACCCCATCTCTACAAAAATAGAAAAATTAGTCAGGCGTGGTAGCATGCACTGGTAGTCCCAGCTACTCAGGAGGCTGAGGCAGGAGGATCACTTGAGCCCAGGACTTTGAGGTTGCAGTGAGCTATGATGACACCACTGCTCTCCAGCCCAGGCAACATAGTGAGATCCTGTCTCCAAAAAAAATAAATAAATAAACAACAAACAAAAAAATGCTTTTATGAGATTTGATTTTCCTGCAGGAAAACAGGGTTGGTGTTCTTTAGCCAAAACGTTTATACTCTCACACCTTTGCAAAAAGATCTGTAGAGAGATAATTTACTCACTGAAACTGTGATTCGGGTTTGACTTACAAAACGACTGTCATACCTGTTCTTATTGTGGCTGGCCACGCTTTGATTAGGATCAGATATTCATATTCACACTTCTGGTTGTAAAAAGGAAAAAAGAAGCTTTACTGATGCTAATGAAGTATTCAGTTTCAAAGCTATATTTGAAATCATCTGCTACACCTAGGATGGAATAATAACATCAGAATTAGACCCCCAATAAATTAAATCTCCAATAAGTTATGGTGCATTTTAGAGTTTTCCAGGGCACAGATGGTGTCTTATTCAACAATGGATTTCCAGTGGCTAGTACACTAACCAGTACAGATTAAGTCCTTAAAAGATAATTGTTGGCGGGGTGCGGTGGCTCACGCTTATAATCCTAGCACTCTAGGAGGCCGAGGCAGGCAGATTGTTTGAGCTCAGGAGTTCGAGACCAGCCTGAGCAAGACCGAGACCCCGTCTCTACTAAAAAAAAATAGAAAGAAATGATCTGGACACCTAAAAATATATAGAAAAAATTCGCCGGGCATGGTGGCGCATGCCTGTAGTCCCAGCTACTCGGGAGGCTGAGGCAGTAGGATCGCTTGAGCCCAGGAGTGTGAGGTTGCTGTGAGTTAGGATGACGCCACGGCACTCACTCTAGCCCGGGCAACACAGTGAGACTATTTCTCAAAAAAAAGATAATTGTTAAGAAAGCACACAGACATCCATTAAGACACCTAGATTTTTATTACCAATCTGCAAAATTAACATAAATAGCTAATAGTATTATTGATACAATTTAAGCTATCTATAAGACCTGTTGCAGTGATGTGAAGCAATACAATAGTTCCATATGCTTTACAAAGAAGGAGGATATTTTGCATTTAAATCTTTTTATATGACTCCAAGATAATCTTGGACTATCTTTGAACATTCTTTTATAATTGCAGGTACCATTGGGTGATTTTCTGTAATATACCTTTATACTGTGGTCTAATAGATTTTTTAAAAGTCTTCAAGACTATATTTAGAAAAAGAAATAAAGTCTGTACTATCAAGATGATTATTAAAAAAAGAAAAAAGAAATTAAAAATGAACATTTATGAATTTTTATACTGTACCCCTAAGTGCTATACTAAATATTTCATTTGAATTGATCATCACAATAATCTTATGAAGTAGCTGTTAAACACTCATAAAATGAGGTAAAGGAAATCAGTACTATTATTTGTAACTCGTCAAGAAATGGAAAATATCTGGAGTAGAAGGCATCTAGAGGAAAACTGTGCTCCATACTGAGATATATCAGTACTAGAAGATATCTAGAGAAGAGGAAATAGATCAAAACACCACTCCCCAAAGAATAACCACATGTCACAACACCCACTGTAATAAACACATGGTATTACTGTATTCCCACAGGGCCTTTTAAATTATTATAACTGGGATGGATCAAGGAGAATTTAAGCCTTGTGGGTGCAGTTGCTAGTGGAGAATTGGTAAGTCAGTCATCTTTGAGGCTAAATCGGCCTGTGTGGGTCACAATAAAATGCTGACTCCTCCCCAGGGCTCAGTCCTTAGAATTCTTTATATACATCCCAGGTGTATGCATAATTTGGCTGTATAAATATCCTAAATTTACGTCTCCAACTTGGACTTCTCTTGAGTTTCATACTCAGATAAATTAACTCCTCAGCATCTTCAAAACATGTCCTCTGATGGGTCCTTGATATTTTGGCGAATTGGCTATAAAGCCCACCACAACCTGGCACTTTGTTACTTTCCTCTCTGACTTCATCTCTTACTGCTCTCCTCTTGCTCACTCTGCCTCAGTTACATGGCCTTCCTGCTGCTCTTTCAGCACACCTGGCAAACTCCTGCCTCGGGACCTTTGTACCTGCAGTCCTCTGCCTGGAATGCTTTCCCCATCGCTTCCTCTTTCACCACCCTCAGGTCTGTGCACAAATGTCACCTTCTCAATGAGGCTTTCCCACCTAAAATCACAACTTTCTTCTTACCCCTCAAATCACCAGCACTTTCTATTTCCCTCCCTCCTTGCTTTACTTTTCTATTTTGCACTTATCGTATCTAGGCTTATCTGTACTTGTCATCATCTGTACTTATTTTTATTATTATCTATAAGAAACAACTCATCAAATCTAAGATATAACATTATTTTGTATCGCAAAAAAAGGAAAACAGCTGCCAGTTACAAATTTAAGATGGTACTAAATCACATTACAGTTTCAAAGATGTTGTAACGTGAAAAATTGTGAAATAAGATATTTTCTTTATTGTATCTCTCTCCCACTAAAATGCAAACTTCCACATGGATGTGGATTTTTATCTGTTTGGCTCACTGCTGTATTGTCTGGCGCACAGTAAATGTTTAGTAAATATTTGTTGAATAAATGTTAAACAATGAATGAAAAAAATGAATAAACGATAGACCCTTCTATGAGCAGAGTATATCTGTTCTAATTGCTTTAGAAACCTGAAATCCAAGAAGAAAGAGATCATGGAGGATGTCAAAGTTTGATCCGAATTTCCTAGAGTTTTCTGGAACCTCTAGAGAAGACGAGAGACCAATACCAATTCCATAAGGACTACTAGTATTCTTTGGTTGAATGTACGCAAAGATGCATTATTTAAAGATTTGCCTAGAACACTATCCACCCCCAAATCTTTACTTAGCAAGCTCCTTATTACTCAGATTCTCAGCTCAAGTGTCACCCCCCAGAGAGGAGTTCCAAGACTGCCCAGTCTAGAAAAAGTAGCCACTACCACCCCCCCAGCTCTGCCCAATCATCTCTATCTCATCACCTGTTGTCATTTCTTTGTAGTACTTACCACTGCATGAAATTATAGTGAGTCCCCAAAGCTCACGAGAGTGCAATCTCATTAGAGAGGGACGTTGCCCATCTTGTTCCTCTCTGTTGTCATCCTGCCTAGAACAGTGTCTTTAACACAGAAAGTGCTTCATAATTACATGGTGAATAAATGAATATACATGGAGTGTTTAGATCCCTCAAAAATCTGCTCTCTCCCACCCTGACCTAAAAACGTTCTAGAGAGTTCTACTGTTAAAGTCATTTCTTTGAGTAAAGTTATCAATATTCAGGAAATCTGATTATAAAGCAAATGTGACATTTGGGCAAAGATAACACTAGCCAAGGGGTACCCTTTAACACCTTAATAAGTACTACTTGGTCCAATGGGCAATTTTTATCTAATCAAAAACAAAACCCTGAGGGATGGGGAGAATTTGGTTAGATAGTTTGGAGTTAGACCAATGGGGTTCAGCAGGGACTATGAAAGTGGGAATCCTGAGAGGTGAGTTTCCTGGGATCCGAATGTGAGAAGGGGAAGTAGGAGGAATTATAACAAATGGCTGAGTTTGACCTCTTTAACCTTTTGCTAGGATTTGACCTAGCCCAAACCATTATCCCTTCCCTCTGCCTTCACCCTGTGATTTTCTCAGCACTTTTTACATTCCTTTCTGCTGACCAAGAAAGAATGTTTTCTATGCGTTTTAGTTTCTTTTTCCAGAAAAAAAGATAATACAGTATATTATTCATACAATGTAATCTTAGATTTAAAATTTTTCTCTAATGGCTACCTATAATTTTCTTGCTGTAATTTAAGTTAATTGTGTCTTTGCACTATCTCTGATGGAAAGAAAATTTTTTTTAGCATATAATTCATAGAATATCTCTTCCTATATTCAGAAACCCTTAAATTCTGCACTTAATCGCCAGCTAAAGAATTTTAAAAATTAGCTTTATTTGCTTTAAAGTGTGTGTGTGGTGGAGGGAAGCGTTGTTGGAGGAACTCCAACCAGTATTTACAGGCCAATTTCAGTCAACCCACTTTGTTTAGACACTTCACCTTGGTTTTCTCCAGTTTAAAACCCCAGATCTCTAAACTTTCTCCTATGGGGCCTATTTCACAAAACTTTAATTAGTCTTGTGGTTCTTTCATAAAGTCATCTCAGTTCTTTTTTCCCCCTGATAATATGAAAACTCTCCAACCAGTAAATTTCTTTTGAATCCCTGAGTATCAGAATCATGCATTCACATCTTCACTGAAGAAAATTATACAGCCATCTGTTTTCATCTATGTATCTTTAAGTAATTTGTTTTTTCACCTGTAACTCTATTATGCCAAGCAGCTTACGAATATTGTCGTAGTGTGTGCCCTACACCTAGATTATTCAAAATCCAGTAAACTAAGGAGAGAGAAAGATAGAGAAAGAGATTAGAAAGATTTAAAATGTATTGTTGGGATAACTGTTCGTGGTTAGTCAAGGACGGATAATTCAAAATTTCAAACATAAACAACTCAGTAATTATCAAAAGCCTAGAATTGTGCATTTCTATTAATCCTGTGTTAAAAGTGAATTTTGGGGGATGTCTATGAAAGAGGATTTTGTGTGTGGAAAAGATTATTTGGAACTTTTAAATTAAAGTTACGAGTTCTAAATAGTATTTCTTTGATAAGGTGTTAAATTCAGCTTACTAATATTATTCAAAGTCCACTAAATATTAGCAATCATATTTAAAGGCCATCAATTAATGTTTGACCT
Organism: Avahi laniger; assembly: GCA_963575035.1. Taxonomy (NCBI): domain Eukaryota; kingdom Metazoa; phylum Chordata; class Mammalia; order Primates; family Indriidae; genus Avahi; species Avahi laniger. The sequence goes on along the minus strand of CAUYSK010055406.1, from coordinate 37,930 downwards.
CATTTACAGATAAAAGGATTCCTTTGAACACCTTAAACTCTATTTATAAATTTATTTATTTAGTTAGTTATCATTTATTTTCTGAGACAGTGTCTCACTCTGTCACCCAGGGTGGAGTGTAGTGGTGTGAACATAGCTCACTGTAGCTTCAAACTCCTGGGCTAAGGTGATCCTCCTGCCTCAGCCTCCCAACGTGCTATAGAGGTGTGAGCCACCACACCCGGCCTATTTAAAAATTTAAAACATTAATTTTCTTTTCAACACTATAATTGTCTGATCTAACAAGACTTCCTGGAACCAAATAAACCATACATCCAATAAAATGAACTTTTAAGTATAATGAACTTTAAGATCTCTTAACTATTTTAATATGTATATCAACTCAATAAGATTTCAACATAAATCACAAGTCTAAATCCATTAAGCATTACGTACATCTTTTCAGTTGTATCTGTTAACTGATCTGTTAACTATAATATACCAAATTATAAATATCAAAAGTACCAAAAATTCTGAGCATATATAGATTTCCTAACACAAAATATGCTAATACCGTGAAAAATGTACTAACTGTTCGTAGAGTTGGAGGATGCTTAGTCATCAAGGAAGTGATTATGTCATCCTTCACAGTTTGGAGGATTACCTCTCCATGTAATTTTTGGATTGTTTTCAGCTTGCTAAAGCTTTGTTAGGTACCAAGTGACACAGACTGAGACAACACTGGATCCCTGTTTATGACACGAAAGGGGCATAGTGACATACTGAGCCCTACCTATGGCCTCCAAGAGAGATTTAATCCTTTGAAACAAAAAGTGGTCACTTAGTCAAAGACCTAAGATTTCAGCCATTTTATTACCTAATTTTCAAATCACAGTAGGATTTGTAACACCCACTCTCAACGCTGCCTCATTTCATTGCATTTTATACTTCTTTGGCTTTTGAGATATTTAAGTGTTTTTTTAGTTAAACTCCTGCATTCCTGCAACATACTTTTAAGTTTTAGAACTACCCAACTCTTAACAGACAATAAATTAAAAACCCATTAAATTCTGGCTATATCTCATGATTTGTCTGATTATTTCATCACAAGTTCTAAGATCATCAAGCTGACACCTTGCAAATCTCCTTATAAAAATGTATCCTAAGAGAATAATTCAGAGATGTACAAAAGAATTCAACCACAGGGATTTCATCACCGTATTATTTTTAGTAGAAAATGACCTAAATATCAAACAAAGTCTTCTTTTGTTATTTAAAAATTCCATAAAGTCAGGAACCACAGTTTGTTCATTTTTCCCTTTTCGTCTGGGATGTACCTTATGGTACTGCACATAGAAGGTGCTCAATAAACGCTTGTTAACTGACTAGGTAATTGAATAGTCTCACGGACACCCAGAGCAGCAACTGTGGCACTAGGAGTGAGGCTTGGGAGGACTTTCTACTTCAAAACGTCTCTGTGAACCATTCTTCAAAATGAATAATTGATGTTTTCCAGGTCTTATGTCAAGTGTTATACAAGCTCATAGCTTTAATCTTCTCTTTGTAATAGGACATGGCCCCTAAGCCTTTCTATGTAGATCTGCCATTCCTCTGTAAGGTACAGTTTTGAAAGGAGGAAAAGAAAAAAATCTTCTTGATACTCTTTATCACTTTTGTCCTTTCATGGGGGCAAAAAATGTGGAAAGGAGAGTGGTCCCCAAACCAGCTAAGACATAGATACCTCTGCTTTATGTCAAATTAATCATGCCCAAATGCTTACATTTTCCAAAGTTTGTGCAATAAACATGTATTGCTTTTGTAATAAAATAACATAGGCTTTAAGAATTATGCTTAACTAATTCTATAATCTCTCAATTTTTTGGGGGGGAGGCAATGATCTAAAAGCTTATGTTGATCAACGGACACCGTACTGCAGTTGCACACCACAGTATTGGGAGGCTGGGGCTTTCCTGGGAGCAGTGCTGAAGTTCACCATCATTGAAATTCACTAAGAGTGAACCTGGTAACTCGGAGCGAAAGGGGGAGTCCAGAAAACATCCCAAAGCTTCAGTGGCAGGGCTGTGTGGCTCCCACCAGCTCTGCTCCCCTCCTGGGAGTAGGTACACTCACAGGTTTGCAAACTCAAGGTCTTTCCCAAGGCTTCAAGTAAATATTAATAGTTAGGAAGTTCTGATTTCTAAGGTGAGGCAGACAGATAACAGATAACACTCTGGGGACTATAAAGCCGGTATAGAAAATGTTATTGTCAACATTGAGTAAGATGAAAAGGTTTACTGTGAATAAAAAGATAGGCCAGTAGACCTGATAGGTGAGAGGGAGTCACAGGTTACCACTGTCTACACTGGGCGGGGCTGCTGGGAGTCATTACATCCTTGGCCGCAGTCCGGGAAGGCTTGCTAGAGAAGATGGGTTTAGGCAGCTGCTTGTCTCAAACACACATATCATAGAAATTTGTATGACATCAAATTATGCTCTCCCCCAAATTGTAATATCTAGCAGGCAAAAGAGAAAACAGGAAATGTGTGTTTCTGGGGTCTCACTGGGAACCCCAAGGTTGGCGAATTAATACCCTTTTGACAATCATCCCAGAGTGTGGTTGCCTGTGTCCCTATTTCGATCCCATGGTTTATAGGCCAGTTACACTCTCACCTCTGCCACAAGATCACCTCCATCCGCCCTGTCCCCCCTCCCTCAGTTACCCATTTTACATGTAAGAACATATGTAGAAAATCACTGCGTTATGTGATATGTATGGGATGTGTAACATGGTGCGGTTAAAGGCAAATAAAACCCAGGCTCTAACCCTGGCTCTGCTTGGCTCTCTGAGCCTGTTTCACCACATGGACAATGAGAAGTATGCACGCTTCCCAACATTGCCGTCAGGGTGAGATGAGGTAACGTCTGTGAAAGCACCAAGCCTGGTGTGCAACATACTATGTGATTGGAGAGCAAACCAATGTCTTTTTCAAAAAACATAAAAATACGGCCAGTAACAGATGAGTTTGGGTGCAGTCCGATTATTTTCCTTCCTTAGTCTTTCAACAGATCTCCCCTCAGTTCTGTCTCATAGCAAGACAAAAGAAATTTTAGCCGTGATAACCATATCTTAACATAAACAAACTTTGTGCTAACAGCAATATGCTACACTAGTGAGCATGAAAATGTAGGTTTTGGATTTATGATCTTCCCATGTGGCTTTAGCACCCAGGGGCTGCGGGTCCAAGTAAGGTCAAAGAAAGGCTCCTTTGTAAACCAGGCTTTGTCTCATACCGTCACTCTTCCCTTCCGCTCTCGATCATCTAGAACCTGCTCTCACTCATGTCGTACTTCTGCAAGGACAAGGCCTTTTTTAACTACAGTGGGTGACCCAACTTTTTTCTTGTTGAGTGGCACTATTAGCACTTACTAGCTGTGAAACACCAGTGGAGATTTGGCCATGAAAATAATATTCATTATATAGTCCCCATTTACAGAGCACGTTGTATGTTTTTAATTCTTATAACAACCCTGCAAAGTAGCTACAATTATTCCTATTTTGCGAATGAAAGCATTAAGGCTAAAAAAGGTTAGGTAATAATTGTAGAGCTTGGATTCAAAGCATGAGGTTTCCACTGCAACAAGTTATCTGCTAAATGTTTATTATTTATTCATTTTAGTTTTTTAAGTGTATGGGTTAATTGATTTGTATTCCCCTTCATAAGCTATTAATGATGATACCTGTGAATAAAAGACATTACAATGATGTTTACTTTTGTTTGTTTCATCTTTATTTCTAAGTTACAATCACCTGTTAGACAAAGATAATGCTCTCCAATTCTTAGATGCTGTGTACTTTCAAGACAAAGCTAGGGGCCAGGTGCGGTGGCTCATGCCTGGAATCCTAGCACCCTGGGAGGCCAGGGCGGAAGAATTGTTTGAGCTCAGGAGTTCAAGACCAGCCTGAGTAAGAATGAGACCCTGTCTCTTAAAAAAAAAAAATACAGTACAAAGCTAAGAATGCTAAACACTCTCTATACACGCTTAATAAACTAACTGAATTAATGAGAAAGAGAGACCATAATGAGAATCCCAAATCACTGCTATTCATCAAAGTTTGAGCCCAAGAACCTAAGTCAATATGTATTGACCTACGTCAATACAGCCAAGGCAATGGAAATGCCTTATACCCCAAGAGGTCAGGTCCTCAAGAAGTCTAGCTCAGTGTCACCAATTTTCCAAATGAAGGATTTGAGTTATTTGTTTTTCATGATGAGCTAAGCCAATGCAGGGCTAACCCAAAACTTTGCTTCTCAAATGTTTTTTAAAAAATAAATTTGAAAGTTGATATTTAGTTACAGTCAAACACATTCAAAAGGTGGCAATAACAACCAATGTTTTTTGTCACCCAATTTTTAAAAATAGCTTACCTATTTGTTACTCTTTTAGACATTCAGATATTACTAAATATATTCTCTTACTAAAATGTCAACTGCCAAGATTCAACCCACGGGCATATTTTTATAGGCAAGTTACATATCCCTGAAAAATTATAGAAATACACAATAACGCCTACGTCCCCAGGGCCAAAATCCACAACCAGCTTCTACAGACCTTATGCCACAGGAGGTAGCAGTTTTTCCCAGCTGAAAAGAACTCATAAAAATCTCAAAGGAGAGGAAAACACCTTTTTAAAACATGAAGCATCAAACCATCCAGTTCCACAAGAAGGGAAAGAAAACACAAGTTAAAAATATATCCCATGTTCTTTTCAATCCTGTTTATTGTATTTGTAAATAAAAATGTCCTACCATATATTTCATGCATGCATTTACCATAAATATTTGTTCATTTTTATTCAACAACAACAGCCCTAGAGGTTCCGGTCAGTACTATGGCTTTGTCATTTGTGTTCATGTGTTTCAGTCCCTATGGACTTGATCGTTATCAACAAAAATCACACCTGTGAATTACAATTGGGATTTAGAAAAATTGTATCATCGGTCTAACGTCAAACAGTGAGTGTTTACAACATGTAACATATTTTGTGAGGCGTTGCGGTCATATTCAAAATAAAAAAATTCCTCTAAAATTAGAGTTAAATTGAATAGAGATATTATTACTATGTACTTACTATCATATAAACAGAGACGACTGATTTCTATAGGCCTTTGAAGATTGAGCCGTGAAAAAAAGCAAAAGGAAATTTTAGAAAGTCTGAACTAAAAGTAATTTGCCAGTCAATATCGTGAGATGATTAGTCTTTGAAATTATGTGGTTCTCTCCAGATGTATTGATTCTAGTATCTTGTATATTGTTGTTTAGATTGGCATTTGCCAAAATGCATTCTAGTTTAAACTGAGCTAAACAAAGTTAACTGGAATTTCTTAGAGCCTTTGATGTGGTAATGAGTTCCCCAAACATTCAACAACAGAAGTTTAAGAAAAATTTTTTTAACGACACATCTACTATAATAATATCTAACAGAACCTATGTTTGTGTCCATGTTTGTCCTCTCAGGAGTCTGACAGTTCAAACAGAATTTTTAAAAAATTTTGTGCATATTTGTTGTTGTTAATCTAAAATGATTAAAATAAGCATGTTGTGAATCATCAGAATAGCTACCTAATAGCTGAGTAGTGGCATGTGATTTCAGTGTCCCCATTTGCATTTCTCTTTATGATTGGGTTAATAGCAAGCCAAATGATACCTTGTTTTGTTGCACAAGCAAAGGTTTCCCAGCAATTTGAGTAGAAGAAAGCAGTAGGAAAATTGAATCGTTACATTGATCATGGTTTACAGACTTGTCGAACTCACGAGAAAGAGTGCTGTAGTTGACAACTCATTATTCTAGAGCAGGAGTCCGTAGTGTATGTATTATGTCTTTACACATTCCGACTTATGACAGTTCATTAACACTAGCATAGTTACAATGATAAAACTTTAAAAAATTATTCTCATGATTGTATTTTGCAGGACACTTAAAATTATTTGCAGAACAAAATAATAAATGACAATCAAACATTACAAAGAAAACTAACTGCAATGATAACAGCAGTGAGTGAAAAGATTCGTCATGTGGGAAAGCAAAGAAACCGTGCAGGCGAGTAGAATAAAACTCACAGACACATCCTTCTACTATTTAATTCGACAATTTAGTTTCAGCAAAACAGCATCAACCGTCACTTAAAGTTATGGATGTATTTTGTAATTTGGCTTTGATTTGTTAATTTTCTTTGGTTTTTTTGTCATATGAGAGCCACAATAATTAGGAGTTTTCCCTCATCTAATATTTGCATGTAGTTTTAAATAATATTATAATAAAAATAATTTAAGTCAGCACTTGGGGTCTTGAAGATTCTCCCTCCCCCTTTATTCAATTTTGAAAAACATAGATATGGTGGAAAGAACCTTAAAAGTGAAGTAAAAAAAAAAGACTTGGGTTTAAACTCAGCGTTCAAATTTCTATCAGTCTCGATTTTCTCATCTGAGAAATTAGTAAAAACTAAAACTACCTTTTTTCACAGAACTATTCTTAAAGGTACCTCGCTCAATGTGTGACACACAATAGGAATTCAATAAATAGTAGTTTATTTTTTTATCAGTAACAATCTGTAACTATGTAGTTTTTTTTTTTTTTTTTTTTTTAGACAGAGTCTCAATGTGTTGCCCGGGCTACAGTGAGAGCCGTGGCGTCAGCCTAGCTCACAGCAACCTCACACTCCTGGGCTCAAGCAATCCTCCTGCCTCAGCCTCCCAGGTAGCTGGGACTACAGGCATGAGCCACCATGCCTGGCTAATTTTTTCTATGTATTTTTAGTTGTCCAATTAATTTCTTTCTAATTTTAGTAGAGACGGGGTCTCGCTCTTGCTCAGGCTGGTTTCGAACTCCTGAGCTCAAACAATCCGCCCTCCTCGGCCTCCCAGAGAGCTAGGATTACAGGCGTGAGCCACCGCGCCCGGCCTACTATGTAGTTTTTATAGTCCAAATCTGAAAATTATATTTTCTACTGGACTATTTAAGACAATTGTATTGGACAGTAAAGATAATTAACCTAATAACAAAAAAAAATGGTTTAGCCAGTATGCACATCATGATTCTGTTTATAACCTAATAATAAATTTATATAAATTCCCGTATATATTGCACCAATATACATTTTGGCCAAGTGGCCTTGTGTTAAAATCAATATTCAGCAAAGCTTCTTATCGTCCCTATAGAATCAACTTCTAGGTTACAAAAATAAATCTGAAGTGTTATTTCTAAAAACTTCATTATGATTACAATTACATGAAAAATTAGATAAATTTTCAAAGTTTAATATTCTAGCACAGGGACAATAATTTCTTAGCAAAGTCAGCTGTTAAGATTGTTTTGGAGCCTATATCTGGGTTATTGGAGAGACGTCCCCTTTCAAATGGCACATATAATAACATCATTCACCTTTTTTGTGCAAAGCAGAAAATATTTTTCAGTAACATGTTTTCTGGAAGAAATTTTGTACCTAGGACTCATAGCTTGGGTAAGTCTCAAAAATCCTTTCTCTTTACATGATTAGCAATCTATAACAATCATTTTAACAAGCTTTTAAAAATATTTTTTGAATCCAGAGACTCAGAACCCTAAGAAAGTATCTTGAAGCATTCTTATAAAGTCTATTATTTTGAAGTTTGAGTAGTAAGTACAAGGTATGTTTTGAATAACTTATCTTTTTCTAAGATAATCTTCTTTCTATCGTATGTTTTATTTTAATCATGGGTGTTATTGTACATAATTTTGGAGCTTTTTATCCTTGAAAAATATATAGTTGGTAACACAATTATTTTAATTCATCCTTACAAGGTATAAAATCATCCCAAGTAAGGACTTTTTCCTGGAAAACGACCTAACTGGAATTAAATAAGATTAAATGCTATTCTAAAAGGTTATTTTTGTTTAATGTTATGAATTCCAGTTCACAAAACAGTTCTATTAAGATTAGTGTTATGGTATAATTTTAACAACATCTCTGTTTTTATGTCTTATATTACTTTTATGTTTATGAATATTTATTTATAAAAAATTCGTTATTCTTCCTAAGGTTATGTAGTGAATGCCTCCCTTAAAATATGTCCACAATTCTTTATCTGCAATTTAAAAATCCAAAAGCTCTGAGAAATGAAAGTGTTTTCATAACTCATTTGGCCACACAATCTGTCTGATCTGATATGAGGCTTAGTGGACATATTCACACATTTTACTATTATACATAATGTGCTTTATTATTTTATTTCCTAACCTGCCCACTCCTGAAAGTGTTGATAAGTATAGTACATACAATCTATTATCTTCCTAAAATCTGAATATTTCTGAATTTCAAAAGTCCCAAGAAATTCAGATTATGAACATGTTTTCAAAGTAACTGTCAATCTATTTCCCCTACTTAACCATTAATATTTAAAGTTCTTAAAACTTGAAGGACATTTTTGGGACATAAAATTAGCAAGCTTACAATCATTATTAATAATCGTAGTATTTGACTCTCAGAATAGTAAAAATGCATTTATACTTCAACTGACAAAATGTGAACAAAGTACACAAGTGAATTTTTACTTAAAAGACTACCTAGAATGCTTATAAGCATTAAAATATAAATATATATATTCATATTTTATATAAGTATATAAATATATGTAAATATTATAATTGTTTATTTTTAAAAGTGAATATTATGTGACTAATATTACATTATGGAGTTATATTACATTCTGTCTTTCAAAAGCCAAGGTTATGTCTGAAGCAGAAACCAAATAGTAAATTTTGTCTGAATACTGAGGCTGAAGCCAGACTCCAATGTATCCTAAATTATATACATATGTGTGTTTTCCAGTTTCACTCAAAGATCATTACTGCATTTTAAAAAATATTTTAGATTCTCCTAAAAATTTAACACAGCGTGAACATTTGTAACGTTGGTACTTACCTTTTGAAAATCAAATTATGGAGCTCTCTTCTATAATATATTGCCCAGGCTGGTCTCCAACTCTTGGGCTCAAGTGATCCTCCTGTCTCAGCCTTCCTCCCAAGTAGCTGGGATTACAGGCAGACGCCACTGCATTTGGTTGATTGGTACTTTTGAAGTCAAAATTTACTTAAAAGCTAGATTTTTTTTTTTTAATCAAGAGAAAAGATAAGACTATCTCTGGGTGGAGATCAGCAGTATATGCGTGGGTGTGAGGTCGAAGGGTCCATGGATAAGTACTTTATTTTGGTGGAAAGAGCGTGGGCTTTGCATCCACATGATCTACATTCAAATTTCAGTTCCACTGGTTTCTCGCTGAATGATCTTGGGGAATTGGTTTATTTTCTAGACGTAGTATCTTCATTTTATAAAATTGAGGCAATAAAACTACCTTTCGGAGTTGACGATAATATTAAACACGTTAATTTATGAAACTGTCTAACATACAATTATACTATCTAAAACCTACAGTTCACTATCATCTAGTAAACAGTAAGCAAAAAAAAATGCGTGGTCCTTCCTTAAGGGAAAAAGTTTTAAAAAGGGAAAAAGTTTTAAAAAGGTAAAATGTTAAACACTAGACAAGAAATTGTGTATAAAAAAAAAAGGTAAAATGTAAGACGTGATTAAGCCTCTGCTTTTACTAAGCAAACTGAACGGCTGAGTGCCTCTTCTGTCGTTTCCTTCAATCGTGTGCTTGTTACGACGCCCCTCCACATAATGGAATTATCTGTAGGCCAGAAATGTCTGAGTCCCTTAGATGAAAAGCGTTGTCACAGAGAAAAGTGTTGCTCTAATCGGTTCTTTCAGCCACATCAAAAATGCGCCACGCATGAAGGTTTCATCTCACCATCCCCCTCCCACTTTTGCTCCTGGCTTTCAGCAAAGTCGGCTGCGGGACTGAGCTCTTGTCTGTGTTCCTCAGAGAGCTGTGAGAACCGAACCAGAGCAGCTACATACCAACCATTTCTCCATGACCAGGAAAATCCCCGAGAAAGCCCACGACACTAATCATATCTCTAGAAAAATAGAAGAGGAGAAGAGTGCTTTGCAGGGGGTGGGCTGGAATTCATCCCATTCTCCATAAATTTCAGTATCTTCCCTTTCAAGTTCAGTTCCTGACCTCCAGTCTGGGAGAACTGGGGCTGTTTCCACTATTATTATCGTCAACAGTGATTTAGTGTCACTTATAGTATGCAAAGATGTTCCTTCTTATCTTGAGACAGGGCAAAGGAAGAGTGAGAAACAATTCTTAAAAGTAAAAATAATGCCTCTCATTTTTCTAGTGTAATGCTTAGAAAATGCGATGGCCACTTAAGACAAAGCTTAGTGCAGTGATTTCACCAGAATTTGCAGGAATTCACACACAAAAAATCTCCTTTGTGGTTTGTTTTTTTAGTATTTTTATGCTGAGTTGGCATTCTAGCTTATTTATTTAATTTATTTACTATTTTGCAACAATTGTATCCTCTTTTGGTATTTTTCACTTTTTTCAAGAAATAGTAAATGCATTTCTCAAGTGCCAGGAGAAATCGCGGCCACATAAAGAGCTGGAAGCTTACCGTATATCACACATGATGCCAGTAAAAACAACCGACAAGCCAATAAAGGGAAGACAAAGGAAACACAATGTCTGGGATGAGTCATTTAACAACATAGCAGTAAAGGGTGAAGGAAGAGGGCCAGATTGTCCACGATCCTCTCCTGCCCCTCCGAAGCCCCGCAGGAGCCCTTCGAAGTCAGCAGGTCATCATTGGCATCTACCGTATTGAGGAAACAGATCAGGCAACCTGGGTTTCCTTCACCACCTCCAGCACGGATTTCCTCGGATCTCCAAAGAGAAAGAGACTTACTTCCTCTCCAGGGAATACTCCTCACGGAGGCCCTGACCCCATCCTATCCACTCTTCTCTATGGCCTTGTCCTCCGTCACTCATCCTTCCGTGAAGTTTCCGCCACTCTTGCTGCCTTGACTTAGAAACACGTTCCATTTTCCCTGTCACCATTCCAAAGCCCCATCTGTCTTTCTACCTTCATTACCAAATGGTCACTTTTAAATCCAGGTCTTCACTCTACCGAAATGATTCTCCTAAAGGGCCCCAGAGGCCTTCCTGAACACAAATCCATGGCCTTTGCTCTGCTCTTACCCTCTCAGATCTCAGCAGCATTTGACACTGTTGACTGACACCTACTCTCTGCTGAAATTCTCTTTCTTGAAGTCTTAGACTCTTCTCTCTGACCTTTGGCCTTATGACCCTTCCAGATGTTTCTTTCTCAGTTAGCCATTAAATGAGGTACTACTAAGGGCCTTTCTTGACACTGTTTTTATCTTTCTCATTGTGCTCTCCTTTGGAGAGCTTATCCAATTTTTCAACTTTCTGCAAATGACTCCAAAATATGTGTTTCCAATTCTGACTTCCCTTCTAATTTGGCACCTGAATTTCCAATTGCCTTCTAAATACTGTCACATACCTAAAACAATTTAAAATGTTAAATTTCAATGGAACTGTGACTTCAGGTTAATTGTTTAATCTCTCTGAATTTCTTCATCTGAATGAATCAGGCACCCATATTTACCCATCCCAGATGTCGTACCAGTTAAATGAGATAATGTTTACAAAGCACCTTGGATGTGCTTGACATATCATAGACATGTCAATACTTTTCTACATTTTACGTTTTTAGTTTTGCTGCCAGTCTCTTTCATCTTAGCATTTTCTCTCTTGATGTTACTGACATTGTCACCACCTTAGTTTTGTGTCTCATTGATGATTGCAACTTTTCCGAAAATATTTTCTTGCCTACACTGTCTCCCAGCCTCTTGTCCGTCCTCCTTACTTCTACCAGAATTCTTTCTAGAGCACTGCTATTATCCTGTGATGACACATGGCATAAAGAATGGATGACAACCTCCCCAAAAGGGTATTCAAGTTCCTCTACAACCTGGTCCTTTTCAACCTTTTAAAATCACTACTATATGCACAGTCCCCTGAGCTTAGTGCTTTAGCTAGACTGGACTCTTCATTAGACATTCTTTACTTTCCTGCCTCCTTACCTTTGTTCACTTGTATTCTTTGCTGACTAGCGGTGTCTTAGGACCTGGGTTAGTCCGGGTGGCTATGGAGCCTATTGCTTGCATTTATTGAAATGATGCTGACAAGAAACCACAGAGGAAACCATGTTCCTTATTTAACATGGACACTATATGTCAGGACTGTTTCTAAGTGTTTTGGAAACATTATTATAACTCAGTTAATCTTTATAACAATCCTATGAGTTCGGTACTATTAATATTATGGTCCTAATTCAAAAGGTTAGGAAACTGAGGCACAGTTACGTCAGGTGCCCAAGGTCATAGTAAATAGCAGAGCCAGGCTTCACATACAGAGGCCAGATAGTTTAGTGTCGTCTTCACTCATCACCATGAGTCCTAAAAGCTGTGTCCTAAAAGCTTGCCGGGGCAGCACCGAGGTAAGCAGTTCTAACTAAGGTTATCAGTCCAAGCGAAGCCACACACCAGCAGCCAGGCCCAAACGGGTCAGGAATGAGACATTGCATTGATGTGTGAGGTGGCTCAGTGTTGGCAATTACAAGATGAGCGGTTGGGAATTATCTGACCAAAGTTCAGGGGCCTGTGACTGCTTTTAACACGGTATCCGTGACCTCTGCTGTGCTCAAGCTGGGGGAACTGACATGGGCGAGTCTGTCTGGTTAACAGTCGTCTGTGTGTCCCTGACCCCTATGAGGTCTGAGCTTTCACAGAGGAGGCATCATGTGTTCCTAACCTTTGTGTCCGCTATAGTATTCAACACAGCACCTTTGTCTAATCAACACATATCGAGTGTGTATACTTGTTAGGAACAGTGTAGGGATTGGAGCATTTCATGGTTTCTTCCCTCAGAGTTGCTTTGTTATATTTTCTCCGATTTGATCTATAAATTGTATTTGTTCAAAGCACGTGATTGCCAAGCGTTTTCTTCATGGTCTTTGCAAAAGCTGTATAAATCACCTTAAAACCACAGGACTGTCTGGAAATGAATTAGGGTTGAGACTTAAGGAATTGACTCTGGGGAGTTTTAATTAGAACTGCAAATTCATCACACAGATTCTTTGCCATTTGGTGACTCAAACTTATCCTAATAAAATCGCTGTGCTTGGCTCAATTACAAGTGTCATGCCTTCTCCTTGTCTGTATTTCCTCTGCTATTTGCACAGTCTCTAAATATATTATTAGTAGGTTTGCTATACATGCTGGATGAATGCATGTTTGATGATAAGAAGCCCTTGTGAAAATTTCAGATCTGAATACTTTCTCTTTTTTGTCTCTGAAGTTTTTGAGTTGTTTTCCTCAGGAGGAAAATTGTCTTTTACAGTATAGAAGAGTCTGAGTTATTTTCACAAGTCTCCAACTCTAAAATTTAACAAACAAACAAAAAGTTTGAGATAAATGTCTCTGTTTTAAAAGCTTACACAAAGTAAAATTTCATTTTGCACACTATTGACCGTCAACCTAGACATTCAATGTTTTCTTCTATTCGGGATAAAAAAGAGGTTTTCACTGCTGTTTCCCCTAAATCATATAATTATAGGGGTTTTAAAATTACTGGATCTACTCCCTGACCTTCAGGCAGAAATATGTTTAAAAAGTGCCCTGAGAGCAGATGAGAATTTGTCTTGTTTTTAGATACTTTTAGAGATTGCACAACTACCTCCAGAAACCTGGTGTAGTGTTTAACAGTTCCAGTCTTATTTCTAATATAATCTTTTCTCTGACATTTCTTTCTTTTCTTTTCTTCAGTGGAGCTCGAGAATGACTGGGTACCTTTGTGTAATTACTTCACAAAGTCGTTTCTGTTTCTCAAGAAAAGACATTAAAAAATTTAGGAAATGGAGTTACTGAATTATATACCCCTGCATTGTGGGGCCTTTCTGTACATTGAACATGCTTATATTAATATAGAAATAAATAACGCGGATATATGTTGTAACTGAACTTGGAGTACAAATATTTGAGACTGAGTCCTAGTTCTGACTCTTACTATGTGGCTTTAAAGGAATGAAATATAATCTCTATGCAATTATATTTCTTTATGTGTAAAATGGGACCATAAAAACCCGACAGAGAGATTTTTCATGCACCATGAAATAATGAAATCATGTGCATATATGAAGCATGATTGTTGGTTGACTAAGTATAAATCTCCAAATCCTTTTCCACTTCTATTGCAGCTTTATAGAAGAGATTAAAACCACAATTCTTTACCTTATATAGAAAGGTCTAAAACCATGTCTCTTTTGGGATGGGAGCATGTCAATTTAGCAATAATCCAATACTACTCAATTATCACAGGAGAATAGGAAATTATACTTGTATGCATGCCTATCTTCTTTGGGAAGCTGTAAGTTCTTCAGGGCAGGGACTCTGCCTTATTAATCTTAATAGCCTCCACTGCCTGCGAAATGTACAAGGTAGGTATTTAACAAATATTTATGGGATTCAAAAATTGTCTGATTGAATTATTTATAATACTTTAAATGTTAGCTGGTTACCTGAAGGGAGACTTGATGTACCATTAATTACCAGTAACTCCTTCTCATCTTCAAGTGTATGGAAAGATAATTTCCTTCCTATTTCTCATATCAAAAAAATCATCACAAAGATTTTTTTATTTCTTGTTTGTTGTTGTTGAGACAGAGTCTTACTCTGCTGCCCTGGTAGAGTGCAGTGGCGTCATTGTAGTTCACGGCAACCTCCAGCTCCTGGGCTCTAAGCGATCCTTCTACCTCAGCCTCCTGGGTAGCTGGGACTACAGGCGCACAGCACAACACCCGGTTGGGTTTTTTCTCCCTTTCTTTTTGGTAGAGGTGGGTTCTCAATCTTGCGTAGGCTGGTTTCAAACTTCTGAGCTCAAGCAGTCCTCCTGCCTCAGCCTCCCAAAGTGCTAGGATTACAGGCGTGAGCCACCGCGGCCAGCCAAGATTTTTAATTTAGCAACAAATTAGACCCAAATTGAGTGATATAATATGTCCTAAATCCTGGAAACACTTCTTTGCCATGAAACTATATGTTTCTCCTAAAAGAGAAAAAAAAAATGGCTATCATACAGAGCAGTAAGATTATTAGACAAAGAAACAAGTGGACATTTGAAAACAGACACCACTGAAGGAAGCGACGAACATTTAAATGGCAAATATTTCACTCCAGGGACTTGGCTAAAGCATTTGAAAGTCTTGGGGCCAATTATGTGAACTCTGGAGACTGTTGGGAGGGCAGTTACAGCTATGTGGGTGCTGGAAAAGAATATGTCTTTTCTTTACACAGGCTTCCAGACTAGTTCTCATGAATGCCTAAAATATTTGGTGCGGTGTTTTATAAAGTCATGTCAGGAAGGTTTTTTCCCCCTGCATTAAGAGAAGCTTTTGTCCTCTTGAGCTTCTTTTCAAACAATTCACTTCATGTCAGTGTATGTTTTTGGATATTTGTAGCAACTTCAGGAATTCTTTTACATTTTCCAGTTTAGCCATGTGATTTAAAACTTTTCCATTTAAAATGCAAATTTACCGAAAGAGGTGTAAATAAGAAAATTTTAGTTTTTCCTGTTCCTTTTGGTTGATCTTGTCAAACAAAAGAACTACTCGAGTTTCCCATCCAAGGCCTGGGCTAGGGAATAAATAAACTCTTTCTTGTAAAGATCCTTGGGATTGGGCATCTTGCACCTTTGGCTTACATGGGTTGATGGTCAAAGAACCTAGGGTGGTACCAGAACCCACCAACTAGACAATGTTTTTAGGGTGGGCACAGCTTGTTCATGACACTTGGGCTGCATAAGGCCATCTAGAACCAACTGCAGAAATTTCTAATCAGGCATAGACTCTTTGCTGCTCATGATGAATGCAACTTAATCATTCCTCACAGTGTAGGACTTCAAGCCCTTGACAGGAAAGCCTTTTGCCATCTCAGGTGCGGAGAAGACAGACACAGTTAAAGTATGTGAACTATAGATGCAAATGGCAGGCATTGTGCCAAAGAAAGATACATTCTAAGAGGTCATTTTCACAGCAAGGGGAGCCCCCATGATTAGAGCCTGTCCTTCGTAACCTTCAACCCCTACTGAAAGTTCTAGATGTCATTTCTATACTTAGTGCAAACCAGGGAAATAAAGCCAGAGTTAAAGTATATGACTGGAAGTTAACTTGGAATCTACACCTCACTTTTGAAAGGGTGTCATATTAAATTTAATGCCAATCCTTGTAAGAGACACTAAACAAAACCTGTCAAAGTATTTGTTGTAGCCATTTTCTGATGAACTCTAGGAATTATCCTCTCAGTATGGATTGGATTGACCTGAAATCACATCAAAAATTAAAATATTGGGCATTTAGCCAAAGGAAAAAAGTCATTTTATAATAAAGACACTTACACTAGAATATTTATTGCAGCATAATTCACAATTGCAAAGATGTGGAATCACCCCAAGTGTCCATCAATACATGAGTGGATTAATAAAATGTGGTATATGTATACCGTGGAGTACTACACAACCATAAAAAATGAGGAACAAATACCTTTTGTAACAACATGGATGGAACTAGAGACCATTCTTCTAAGTGAATTATTACAAAAATGGAAAAACAAATACCACATTTACTCGTTATTAAACTGGAACTAATCGATCAACACATGCATATATGAAAGTAAAACTCAACGGAAATCAATCAGGTGGGAGGGGAGAGTAGGGGTTGAGTAAATGCACACCACCTAATGAGTACAATACACACTATCTGGGTGATGGGCGCACTTATAACATTGACTCAAACTATACAAAAGCAATACATGTAACCAAAATGTTTGTACCCCCATAATATTCTGAAATTTAAAAAATTAAAATAATCGAACATGGCAGTAGTTTAGGAAAACAACTTCCAGTTTCTACATCCCTTAAGTGGATATTGAGTTACTGTGTTTGTTGAGTAATGGTTAGCAGGTTAAGATTGACAAGGGCAGAGCCTCCGTGCTTTGGGTTTGGAAGCAGTGTTTCTCCTGAAGGGCAGGAGCTATCTTTCCTGGCATATTCATGAGAAGAGGCAATTTCAAAAGCAGAAAAACTGTAGTAACATCTATGCAGATAAGGAAAAAAAGCCCTGTCTCCATTCTTGGTAGACTATAAAGTATCTAGGTATCTGGTAAGGTGGGCCAGTAGGCAGGAGTTAACAATAGCCTTTTCCAGGTGGATGCAGGGAGGCAGCCAGGAAGGGTGAAGCAGCCCTTCAGAGTGAAGTACAAGAGGAAAGTCTCTAAACTACCTTGTTAGGCAGATTTTCTAAATTTTTTACACTCCGTTTGTGAACTTTCTTTGTCGTTGTTTAGTCTTTCAGTAAAACCTTGTTTGACAGTTCCAGATTCATCAGCCCTGTTACAGACTGTAAAGAGAAGGGATGGGTGAGAGTGTTGCAGATGACGTCACACAGCTTTGCCACCAGAGTGGTGTTTAGCCCCAGTCAAGTCTTCAGAGACTGCAGACCAGCTGGTATGGTGACTGCAACCTCCTGCAAGACCCTGAGCCAGACCATCCAGCTAGATCAACTCAGATTCCTGACCCCCAGAAACTGTGGGGTAATAAATGTTTGTTGTTTGAAGCTGCTAAATTTTGGAACAGTTTGTTACACAATGATAGATGATGAAGGTGTAGCAGTACAGAGCTAAGAAGTCCAGGAGGAATGTTATCTAGAAGAGCAAGACTGAGATCTTAACAATCAATATCCCAGCTCATTCCCACGTCTCCTTATCTTGGGGGCTTTTGGTTATACACTAATTGAGGAATGAGATAGTGGATTAGTTTCTCCTCATCAGATCTTCCACCAAAGGAGGGAAGAAAATGCCTACTCTAGACAGTAGGAACAACCGAAAGGACCAATTGGAGCCAAGCTCTAAGCTGAGGGAAGCTTTTGGGAATCTATTCAAAAGCAGAAGGAAGAACCTGCTAACATGAAGGAGGAGTGAGTTAGTGGAGAAACTTGCTTTCCATAAGTCTTTCACTTCAAAGGGGAGAGGAGAATGATCATTCAAGGCAAGAGGAGGCTCAACTTGTTTTTCACCAGTAGAGTCAGAGATTATTTGGGGAGGGCAGCCTGAGAGCCAGGAGTCTGGGGTGATCCTCTCCAAACAATCTTTCTGCCTTCTGGGGAAAACGAAAAAGTCCTGTGCTGAACAGCTTCTGATATGAACAGCCTCTTCTCAGGGGATAGTATATGCAAGGGAGGGGGCTTTAAAATTTGAATATGAACCATGGATTAGATAATAGTGCTATAGCTATGTTAAATGTCCTGATTTTGATTTTAGGAAATGCACAGTGACGTTTTTAGGAAAAAAGAAGCATGAGGTTTCCAACTCACTCGTATGTCTCAGAGAAAAAAACGCACACACAAGCAGATAGATAAAATGGTAAGCCTAATAGGGCAATTTGTAAAAAATTGGTGAATCTGGGTAAAGGATACATGAGAGATCCAGGTACTATTGCAGCTTTTTCAAGTTTAAAATTCTATCAAAATAATAAATTATAAAAAAGAATGTTAGCGATGTGCTGGAGTTGTTTTGTACCAGTCATTTGTTCTCAGTGAGCTGGCAGCAATGCAATTGGAATGTTTTTAGAAGTGTTTAGGGAGAGTTACCAGAATATTTACAGGCACTCTGGATGCTTCTCAAATCTGGTGGAATCCTTAGTCGGCAAAGCTGGTATCATATGTAGGTGTATGTCCCTATGGAAACATGCTGGATTACTGCCTTATTTAAATATCCTTCTCCATAACTTTCTACATCCTTTGCTGTATGAGAACAAAAACAAAACCATAAAAGGTGATTTATTGGTTAACATATAGACTATCTATAAATTTAAGCCCCCTGTTATACTATATTTTGCCTGGTGTCAAGTGTATAAGACAGAAATTATGCCAGAGAAGATGTGGGAATATTAATCAGCTAAGAAAAGGGTATGAGCATCTGAGTTGGAAATATTTGCAAAATATCTTTCCACATCTGGCTGAGGGCATGAGGGAGAAGTGGAAGCTTTGTGGATTTTTCTTATCCCTAAGTACCACAACCTACTCCTCCATATTCTTAAAGCTTTGTACCCTATCAAGTGATGAGGAAAGATCAGTGATCAAAATAATTTCACATAAAAATTTGACGTTAGCACAGTGTCAAAATATCTGGATTCAAGTTTAGCAAGCCACTCCATCTCTCTCTGTCTTCATTTTATCATCAATGAAAAGACATAGTTTCATGTCTTTGGAGGTAAAGAGTTCTTTTACAATGAAAAAAACAAACAAAAAACACTAACCATAAAGGAAAAGATTGATAAATTGGACTACATTAAAATTAAGATCTGTTCAAAGAGGACACCATGAAGAAAGTGAAAAATAAAACTATAGGTTAGAAAAAAAATCTGTAATATAATTAAATGACAAATGACTCATATCCAATATACATAGAAATCCTATAAATCAATAAAGAAAAAGATAACTCAGTAGAAAAATGGGCAAGGAGTTTCAAATACACTTCGGAAAAAAAGATATCCCAGTGGCCAATAAATACATGAAAAGAGGTGGATCCCACTGGTGGTAATCAAAGAAATATAAATTAAAATTACAGTGCAATAGTACGGCACACCCACCAGAAAGGATAAAATTAAAGACTGACAATAGCGATATGCTAGTGAGTAGCCAGAAAAACAAGAGCTCTCACATGCTGTTGATAGGGATGTAAAATGGTACAACCAAGCAAAACAATTTGGCATTATCCATTAAGTGCATAATCCATGACTCAATAATCCCACTACCAGGTATATCTATGCTAACTTGTGCACACGTGCACCCCAGGACACATGTACAAGAAAGTTCATAAAACCATTATTTGTATTGCTTTTATGTAATACAAAAAATGGAATGGAAATGAAGCAATAGAAAGGACGGAAATTTGGATTGTCTCAGGATGATCCAAATTCCCATACACAGTAAATGGATAAATAAGTATGGCATACTCATTCAATGCAAATACTTTATGGCGATGGGAACAAACGAACTAGACCTGGAAACAACATCAATAAATAACAAAAAATATTATCTTGAGTCAGACAAGACAGGCACAAAAGATTACACATAGTACAATTCTGTTTAAATCAAGTTAAACAAACAAACAGTGTTTAGGGACGAAAATATGGGTGGCAAAACTGTAAAGGATGGCAAGGAAGTGATGGCCATAAATGTCAGGACAAAACACGAAAGTAGTTACTTGAGGTGTGGAGGTTGTGATAATAGTTGAAAAAGGGAATGAGGGGCGCTTTTGGGGTCTGGCAGTGGTTCTTGACCTGGAAGTGGTTACACGGGTGATTATTTCAATTCATTGAGCTATACACATTTTTGTGCACTTTATTGTATGAATGTTACATTTCATAATGAAGAAGTTAATTTTTATTTTAAAATACCTCATTCTATCAGCTCTATCTACATCAAATGTCTGTTGTCAGTCAAATAAGAAATGTAAAGCCATTTTAAAAACTATAATGTACCATATGTTTACACTGTTATTTCTATTAATAACAGTAGAAAAATACCTATAAAGGACCAAAGAGGCATTTGAACAATGAAACATACTAGAGTAGCATATCCTAAATTGAAATATCACATTTCTAAGGGCATAATGGCTACCAGCCAAAAGCTCTGTTAAAAATGAATGCGTCCGTCTAGACCAACTCAGCATCACAAGTGAAAACAGATGACTTAGCTATTTCCTTTTCTTTTTAAGTTTGGCTAGTAATGCTCATTGATATGACTTTGGGGCTAAATATGTAAAGGTTAGGTAAGAATTGAAAAGCAAGGAGAAAAATTCTAAATGAAGACTTAGAAGCCCAACTTAAATTGTCACATTTCTCCTGGATTCTTGTGTATAGCTGACATTTATTTTAAACAATCATTATTTATTATTATTGATAACATCTATAATAAAATTAATAATAATAGTCATTATATATGTTGAATTTCAGAGAATGTTTTATTTAAAATAATTCACTTTGTGAGCTTAGCAGGATCTTTTCTTCAATTCTATATACCCCAACATGTCCAGAATTCTGTTGTCCATTCTTGTTACAAAATTAGTACTTTATTAATAAATTAATTTCATAATGCTATTCTCTCTTCAGTGATTTAGTGACATACATAAAGACAGGAGTTTTTATGGAAGAAATCTGTCTCGTTGGACTTTATCCTACCTGTGTAAACCTAAGAATAATCTTCAACTTTCCCCTTTCTTCCTCCACGATGAATCAGTCACTTGGTCCTCCTGACAGTACTTTTGTTTTACTTTTAAATGTCTCCAGATTCTGTATTTTCATCCTTCCCCTTGGAAATGGTTTTAGTTCAGAAAGTCACCATTCTTTCCTAGGAACCATTTTAATGATCTCCCAACTGGCTCCTCTGCTTCTAATCTCTGCCTCCGCTAATTCATTCTTCACCCATACACTTTCCCAAACACATGAGTCAATCACGTCAGCCCCTCTCTTTGAAATCCTGATGGCTTATTCCAGCTTCTAGTTTCACCTCTTGCCACCAATCCCTCCTCCCCACTCCGCACCCTCATCCCCATGGGTTCCAGAAATGCCTTACACTACAATTACACTGAACCTTTGGGAATGCTCCCAACTCAGCCTCCCTATGCCTGTATAAGCTTCCCACTTCTCCGCTGCCAGTCAGATGCCTACCGCTGGCACATTAGTAGACATTCAATAAATATTCATTGACTGCAAGGCTGTTACACCTTAATGGAGTTGCACCTGGCTCTCTCAGACAATTAATTGCTTTCTGTTTTGGAATTCCCATAGTGATCTGTTCCTATCTTGATTATTGTTTCGTAATTCTTTATTCTTCAAGAATAGCAGCCCTGTTTTATTTATCTTCATATCTGAATAGTACCTAGCATAAAGTCAGTGCTCAATAAAATATAACTCTTGCTCCTTATTATTGTTCTAATCTTTATAAACCCTAAAAACAACAGGAGCAAATGAATAAGGAGACACTTCTGGGGGACCTGGCAATGGCTGCTGCTAAAGGAAAATTGACCCTTTCATTTCAGCCTTTCAATTGCAAGGATATTCAATAAATAATGATTGGGCACTTCCTCTGTGCCATTTACCACACCAGGTACTGGGCACAATGGATCATAATTGCTTTTTCATGGTGCTCTATACCTGGTGGAATAATAGAAGTGCCACAATTGTGTCTGAGGAAAGTATTTTTCCATTTGCCTTCGCTCATAGGAAATGCCTGGAATATCCCATGCAGAAAGAATCAGCTTTTCTTTTTTTATCTTAGCCTTAAAAACAACCCCTTTCATCATAAATGCTCATAAAAGCATTTCTCAGCTTCTCTGTCACTTGACCTGAGGTTTTCAAAGTATCCCCCAAAGAATCTGATCTGAAGAAAGAAACCTTTCGTTGTGATGATGTGAAATTGATCCTCAGTCACATGTTCTCCTTACTCAGACAGCAATATTAACCACCATCCTATTAAGTGGCGCCAATTATGTTTGAGAGCCCATCATGTGACCATGGTGCTGGCTAGCCCCATTGAATGAAATCCTTTAGAGTTACAAGCCTTGTAGAAAATAAATAATCACAGACTGTCAAATAAGCTTTAGTGTTAACAATTAGTTCTTAGTAGGCTGAACAAAACATAATACTAAGATAATCCTTTTGTTTAAGAAAATAAGTTTCCCTCCTTTCCATTATACTCAAAGTTCATATATTTTTAGCCCCAATAAAAAGACTTTAGGGAAAGGTTTTATGTTAATTATTTAATACATATAAATTAAATTCTCATCTTCCAGACCAGGTTGAAAATGAAAATCAGACTTTCTGGTTAATTATGTTCCTATATCTACCATTCATAGATAATCAGCTTTCTACAATTTAGAGTTGTTTAAATCCACTTAACTTTATAAATATGCTTTCAGCAGCAAGTAACAGACAACTTCGGTTAAAATGGGTTTACACAGAGGTAAGACAGGCTACAAATACGTAGAGTTCAGGTCCATTTCTCTGTAATCTCCTTTGCCTTTCTCTGCACATTAGCTTTATCTTCAGCCTTGTAGCAAGGAGACGCTAACAATTCCAGGTGCCAACTTCAGATATTACATGACAATATCCAGAAGAAGATGGCACTGTCTCTTCCTGTGTGTCACTTAGGATGGCTAAACCCTTCCCTGAAGCCCCCAGGCAAACTGCTCGCTTATGAGCATTATGTCACAAATAGGTGCCTAAACCAGTCTCTGGGAATGAGAATGCCATGATTGCCTCAGACCAATCAGAATTTAGCCCCTGGAGCTAAACTGGTGGGGCCAGTATCCCTTGAACCCCCTAGCCCCATGGAGGAGGACAGATACCTAAACAAAACCAGAGCTCTGTCAAGACAGAGGAAGCAAGGAAATTGGTTGTTGCTTAGACGACTAGTGTCTACAAGGGCTGAAGGATACACCATTCTGTGAAGTGGGAAAGAGCTCACAAGACACAAGAAGCCCTGAACACAAAATCCACAGGACTAAAATTTTTGCCTGGTATTCAACTTTGGTTTTAAACTCATCTTTAGTTAATATGCATTATCCTTGTACATCAGTCACAGAAACACCTGTCAATAGAGATTTTCTATTTACCAATACTTGTTAATAGAAACGGTCTATTAACAGAATTATCGTGTGTACAGTACTAAGTAGGGCATCATGCTTCCTTTTCCCACCAAAGCTAATATAAAACAACTAAATTTTGTGATAATTATTTCACAGACAAAATACAACATGTATCCTGTAATTTACTAAAAAGTTAATTTGATAACACACACGGGTTCTAATGTTTTATGATTTAATGCTAAGAGGGGATAGATGTTGTTTAAATGTAATACTTAGACGTGTAAGTTGTGTTGTCTAGTATTCTTGTATTCTGGCTGTTGTTTACTCATTAATTTATTTATTCAAATAATATTTATTATCTTATATTTTATGCCAAGCACCAGGCAAAACTCTGGAAATATAAAATTTGGCAAAAATAGACTAGATTCTCATGAACAGATATGTTTAAAGTATGGATATCTCTTGAGGGATACCCATATTTTAAAAATCATTGGAATGAAAATAGATCCTGTAAGAAGTAAGAAAGAAAGAAAGAAAAAAAGAAAAGAATAACCCAGATTTTCTTCGGAGTGCGAAATGGTCTGGAAAATGATACTATTATGTTTTAGGAATTATTTTCTTAACAGCTTCTTGTGGAGGTGAGTTTGCAGTTAGAGGGAGTTGTTGGGAAACACAAGGCTTGCTCGGTCCCCTGTTGCTTTATCTCCATAGATGGTAAACACTTAATGTGCCCAAAACTATGATGTCATCCACCATTACACCTTTGCAAATAGCTATCTCATTATCAAATGGGAATGGAAAAATGCGAGTGGGGGGAAACCCACAGAATCTCACGAATACTTGTCTTCCCAGCTAACAAAACATGAATTTCAAAGATTGTATTTGTGTTTCATAAAATGTAGACATTTTGACTGTCAAAACCTTGGAGGCAGGAGTTATTACTTATAATTAGATAATTTATGCAACTCCGTAGTGTTTACTACAGCATTTTATATTCCATATTTGCCTGAATATCTTATACTGAGAAACAGAAAGGGAATTCCTTTCTCATTGTCCATTTGTAAAACTTACATATGAAATCTGCTCCTTGCTAATTTGGGGAAAAATTCAAAGTATGGCCCTGAGGGCTAAAAACAAAGATAACAATTTTGAAGCTCTTTGCCATGGGAAATGCATTCGAACAGCAATTTCTATTTATATGCAAAAATCTCAAAGTTGCCTGACATTAAAATGGAAAAAACTTTTTATGTAAACAGAAATATAAGTGCATCCTTCATATCTGATTCAGTTCCATCCAATTTGACTAAATAAACACGTTGCAAAAGCCCAGCTGAAGGTTAATGAGGGCATGACTCAGGACAGTAGCAATGAGAGTAGAAAGAGTATTGAGCAAGGTTGTCGCACAGGATAAATGACAAACTCCTAAGCGTGACACGAAAGGCCTGTCACAATAAGACCTCTGACTGTCTTTCCTGCTTCATCTTTTGTCAAACTACGTCATGTTCCAGCCGTCGAACACCACCCGGGATTCCCCTCGTTCTTCACAACTGCATGCCTCTTTCCCCAACATTTTACTGATATTTTTGAATATTTCCAAACTTAATGTTTTAAAGAACTTTTCAGTGAGCATCCATATGTCCACTGCCGAGATTTTATTTTTATTTTACTGTTCCTATTTTATCATGTATCTACCCATCTCTTTATTCTATCAAAGAAAATTGCAGCCACCACTAGTCTTTCCCCTAAACACAACAGCGTGCATATTCGTTATCAGGAGGTCAGTATTTGTTTATGGTCTTTTATTTTCCTTTTGAGGTATAAGAATTTACATATAGTAAAATGTACAAGTCTTAATTATACCATTCACTAAATTTTGACAAATGCATACAGCTGTGTAATCCAAACCCCTGTTGAGACAGAGAACTTTATCATCCTTCCAGGAGTTTCCTTCATGCCTTTTCCCAGTCAATCCTAGCTACCTTTTTCAGGGAGAGCCACTGCTCAAATTTGTTTTCCACCAGAGAGGAAATTAGTCTGGCCTGTCATACAACTTCATGTAAAAGAAATCATAGAATATATACTCTTCTGTCACCTAGCATACTGTTTCCGAATAGAGTTGAGTGTATCAGTTCATTCCTTTTTTATTGCTGAGTAGTATTCCTTTGTATGAATATGTAGTTTGAGTATCCATTCTCTTGTTGACAGACATCTATTTCTGGTGTTTGGCTCTTACAAATAAAGCTGCTATGAATATATCTTTTTGTACATTTTTATATACCTTCTTGTACACATTTTTTTTGGACATATGTTTTTATTTCTCTTGGGTAAATACTAGTGGAATTGCTGGGTCATAAGGTAAGTATATGTTTACTTTTGTAGGTAATGATCAAATCTCCTCCTAGACTAGTCGTGCTGTTTCACAATTCTCCACCAGTGTATGAGAGTTTCAGTTGCTCCATAAACCCATCAATATTTGATGTTGTTAGTCTTTTTAATTTTAGCCATTCTGATAGGTATATAGTGGCATCTCATTGTGGTTTAATTTGCATTTCCCTGGTAACTGATGATGTTGCATTCTTTTTTGTGGGCTTATTGTGTATTTTTATACTTCCTTTTGCGATGGGTCTGTTAAAATCTTTGCCATTTTATTATTGATTTGTAGAAATTCCTTATAATCACGGTTACCAGTCCTTTGTCAAATATAAGCTTTTAAAATGTTTTCTCATAATGACAGTGTTATCAGCTTTCAAAAAAAAACACGAAAAAATGTTTTCTCCATTCTGCGGGTTTCCTATTTATTTTCTTAATAGTGTTTTTTGATAATCAGAGGGTTTTAATTTCATGAAGTCTAGTTTATTTAATTTTTATTTTCTGGTTACTGCTTTACATATCCTAAGAAACCTTTGCCTGATCCCAGATCACAAAGATGTTCTCTCATATTTTCCCTTGAGAGCTTTATGGTTTTAGCTTTCAAGTTTGGACTGTATTCTAATTGCAAAAGAAAGTTATTGAAGTTAGAAGATGATAGTGTATGTTCTATCGAGACTACTATGGGTCCTGTGTGGCAAATAGACATAGGAGAGTGGGTGAGGCAAGAGAGGAAGCCCTGAGACCAGTTGGGAGACTGTTGTGGTGGACTGGGAGAGAGAGAAAGGAGGCTGGACAAGTGTTCCTCAGTGGAATGGGTGAGCAGTGGGCTCCATGGGCTGTAATGGAGGTGGCATAGAAAGGTCTTATCTATGGATTGAATAAGAGATACGAGAAGAACATGATCAAAGATGGTTACCACTTTATCTGGCCTGGGTATATGATGGGGCCATTTACTGAGATGAGGAAGAGAAGCACATTTGGGCAGAGGGAGTGGGAAGGGGGAGAGACCAGGAATCAGCAGTTCCCTTTTGGAAATGTTAAATTCAAGATGCCTGTTAAATATCCAAGAAGAGACATTGAGTAGATAATTGGATATATGAATCTGGAACTCAGGGGAAAGGTCAGAACTGGATGTACTTGGGAGTCATAAGCCTATGGTGGGTATCCAAAACCATGGACCTGGATGGATCAATAAAGAAGAAAAGAGGACTGAGGAATAAAGAAGATTGGAAAGGAGGACCTATTGTGACAAGATAAAGCCAGGAGCCTGTGATATCAAGGAAGCCTAGAGAAGAAAATATTTCAAGAAAGAAAGGGTACGTAAGAGATCGAATCAAATGATGAGTGGAAACTTGACCTGCAGGAATTTTGCAAGGTGGAATTACTAACCGGTGGCCTTAATACAAGCCATTTCAGTAGAGTAGTATTCATGAAAGTCTGATCCTAGTAGATAGAGGAATGATTAAGACGTGCGAAAGGAAGCAGGTAACTTTGATAACTTTAAAATTTTGTCCTGAAGATGAAGAGAAATCTATAGCAGACAGAGAGGAATTGAAGTCAAGGGGTTTGTTTTATTCATTAATTTTCTATTTATTTATTTATGGAGAGTACAAAGATACAGTACAGCTTAGCGATCGAGAATCTGGACTGTGGAGCAAAATTGATCAGATTTGAAGAATACCTTCACCATTACAAATCGAGTGACCTTGAATGTTAGCCTTTTTGAAACCTTAGTTTTCTGTTTTGTAAAATGAGAATAATACATAAAGCTAGATATGCACACACACAGATGAGTGCATGTATAAGTAGTGAAATCTGAATAAACTCTGTGGATTGTACCAATATCAATTTCTTTGTTTTGATACTGTGCTATGTTAACACTGGGCAGAGGAGAAATGTGCATGGCACTTTGCTGTACATTTCTTTGCAGTTTCCCATGTATCTATAATTATTCAAAATAAAAAGTTAGAAAAGTATGAATAATAACAATGACTACCTCATGGGGTTTCAGGAGGATTAAATGATTTGATACGCCTATGTAAAGTTCTTAGAATAGTGCCTGGTATATACATTAAGCATTATATAAAAGCCATCATTTAAAGGTAATTTTTATTATATCTGCTGTGATTCATTTTTATAGTTTAA
This sequence comes from Avahi laniger, assembly GCA_963575035.1. Taxonomy (NCBI): domain Eukaryota; kingdom Metazoa; phylum Chordata; class Mammalia; order Primates; family Indriidae; genus Avahi; species Avahi laniger. The sequence continues at coordinate 9,767 of CAUYSK010055406.1, read as the reverse complement.
CTCCCTGAGGGCAACCATATATCTTTTATTTAATATTTCTTGGGTGAACTATGAGTATTATGAGTATTATATATGCCACATACATATACATATATGCACTACATTTATATTTATAAATGAATATAGCATCAGGCATCCAGTAGGCTTTCTACAAATGTTCATTTAATATTCCCCTAATGTTAACATCTCACATAACCACGGTACATTTGTCAAAACTATTAACTCAAGTACAAACCTTATTCGATTTTACCAGTTTTTCCACTAATGTTCTTTCTCTCTTCCAGGATGCAGTCCGGGTTCCCACATGACATTTAATCATCGTGTCTTCTTAGTCTCCTCTTATCTGCCTCAGTCTTTCCATGTCTTTCATGACCTTGATAGTTTTGAAGAGTACTGGTCAGGTATTTTGTAGAATGCCCCTCAATTTAGGTTTGTCTGATGTTTTCTCATAATTAGTTTGGGATTACGGATTTGGACAAGAATTCCACAGAGGTGAAGTGCACCCTGTCAGAGTATACATAATATCAACATGACTTAACACTGATGATATTAACCTTGATTACTTGGTTCAGGTGATGTCTGCCAGGTTTCTCCACTGAAAAGTTGCTATTGCTTTTCCTTTCATACCTCTTTTCCTTTCCGTGCTTTGCAAGCAAGTCACTAAGTCCAGCCCATACTGAAGGGGAGGGGAATAGAGCTCCATCTCCTAGAGCAGGAGTATCTGTAGATTTTATTTGCAGTTTCTTTTAAGAAAGATGTGTCTCTTATCTTCAATTTATTTATCCAATTATTTATTTATTTATATCTGCATGGACTCATAGATATTTATTTTATTCTTTGAATTATTCCAATACCGTTGTTTATTTTGTTGCTCAAAGTATTCCAGCTTTGGTCATTGGAAGCTCTTTTGGGTTAACTCCTGTGTCTTTTTGACATACTCCCATCGTTTTTTATTTTTAACTACTCATTTAAAACATAATAAATGATGACACACACAAAAATGTGTTGTATATAAATTAAACACATCGACATTCTCTAGAACTTTAATTTATATTGGCAGGTGCCTTTAATTATGGCATTCTGGCAATAAATGCTTCTTGATATTGCTACATATATTTGAACTTTTGTTTTAAAATGTGGAGTTCCTTGAAATTTTTCATGTATTGGTCCCCTACAAAAAAAGAACTTGAAAACAACTGATAGAACATGGAGTATTCCCTGTGCTTTTTCAGTCCCTGCTTCTTACTCTTCTGAAAAGTGAGAAATCCGTGAAAAGAATTCTTTTATGGTTTTTTTCCTATTAAAAAAATAATAGTATAGTAAATAGATCTTCTTGGTTGAAATGTGTGGCACAGTGAGGAAAGGCCTCATGGTCTTGGTATCTTGTTGCTTTAGAAATTCTAGAATAGCACTGCCAAGTGCTCTCATAATGCGTTTCTAAATATTTATCTGGGGTGTTCTGAGCCATCAGGCATTCATGAACACGACTACACAGTCAGGCAACTTTCTGGGGGGAAATGCAAATGTGATGAAGATACTTGTATTATCTGCAAGCAGTTCAGAAACAAGCCAGAAAGCTGAGCTGTAAGAGCAACAAACAAGTTTATTTAGAAATATACAGAATTTAGTAGATTTGTCATTTTAACATGTTTTAAAAAAATGTCTGACAATATAAAGTGCCTACTTCATATTAGGAATTAGAACAGTTGCCATATCTAGCTGCAAATTAGGTTGAAAAATGTAGTAGGTCTTTTTCTAAGTGGCTTTGCGCCCAGCTAAGTTTTCTATGACTACAGAGAGGAGGACAGACATCAGGGACAACCAAAAGTCTCTGCAGTAGTCGTGAGTGCTAAAGATGGGATTTGAACTCAGAAATGGAGAAAGGTATAGAAAATGTGTTGAATTATTCCCTTTCTGCATTATGAAGTTAACCAAAAGGAAGGAGCATGCATGCGACGGGACAGAAAGGAGCTGAGGAATCGTAAACTGGGCTTCGAGACTCCCTTTACATGGGCAAGAGTGATTTGGTAAGTCCTCAGGTCCTGCCGGAAAGGAAAAATAATATTTTGAGGGCTACTCATCTATAACCCTAGACTAGAATACTTGAAATGTGACTAGTTATAATTGAGATGTACTATAAGCTTAAAACAAATGCTGGATTTCAAATACTTAGTACAAACAAAAAATTGAATGTATCTCAATAATTTTTATATTGATTATACATGAAGGGTATAATTTTTTAATATATTGGATTAAATAAGATATATTATTGAACAATTTAACCTATTTCTTTTCACTTTTGTTAATATGGCCACTGGATTTAGAATTACATATGTGGCTTGCATTTGTAGACTGCCTTATGTTTCTGCTAGAAACTTTTTTGTCTGGAAGACAAAGGATTGTCCTACAGCTGCCCTATCATTGAAAGGCTTTCCAAAATGCTCACAGAATGTGTGCGAAAGCTGTCTCTGAGGATTTCCTTTAGAAGTAATGGCAAATCTGGCTCAAATAAATGACCCAGGTTCTTTCTGGGATCCCTCTCCCAGCTTCTATGAAATGTGAGTGATACTGACTATCCCCTGAGTAACTTGTGTGAATTGACTCCAACACTTGGGTTGTACTGGCCTCTTAGGCCACATTTCTGAGGCATATGGCCCTTGTTATTACTAAATGGGTGAGGTGATGTATTGCTTTTCCCTTTCGATAGCACCTCTGGTTTATTCACATCCACAATGGGAAATACTTCTGAGTTAAACTCAGTAATATCTAGTCAGCATAACCTACTTGAAAAACCTCATGATTTCTCAAAGATTAATGAAATTGAGTCCTCAAGCACATTTGCGAGTTACTAGTGTTTTAGTAAGTCTTTGTCTTGGCCAGAGGTATTGCACTGATTAAATTGATTAAGTGCTCTCTTGTTAGTCTCTTATCTACCTTTGGCTTCAGGCTTTATTTTTAGCAATGATTGATCTACACTTTCCAGCTGAAAGTTCAGTGTTCTCTGTGTAGAAGAAGGAGGGGGGATTTGAGGAGCTCTGCGTTTGTTAGTCCATTAATATTTTATCTCATATTGTCAGCAGTGAGTCTATCTCTTCCTTGATCTTCTATTCTGAATACATTATGTGTTTATATATGTACATACACACATATATGTATATACACAAACACACATGTATATGTATATATGTTAATACTCATGTACCTATATATACACATACAGTATATAGATACATATATGTGTGTGAATATATATTTAAATATATACATATGTTAGTGTGTGTGTATATATATATAAAATCTTCTTACTTGGAATATTATATATATTTAGATAGATAGAGAACCAACTTTGACATCCTTAACATTTTCATCAAATCTCATCTCATTTCAGATTTCAAATATTCTATTTGTTCACTCTACCATTGTAATTATCTGTTATTAACTTCACATTATTCAGCACCTGCAATGTTCATTTGAACCATTTGCAAATTACGCTGATATCAAATTAAAATGCATAATCTATTGCTTTTAAAATAAACCTTTGAAAAAGGTTTAAAAAGGCTTTCTTGTTTAACAAATACTGTGCTGGATGAAGAAAAAAGTGTACTAATGGCAAAATTTAGTAAAAAGAAATGGTGGCAGAGAGGAAAGGCAGTTGTTGCCTACTCATGGCAGAGTAGTAAAAAAAAAGGGTGTCAAAGTGCTCAGTTTTTAGGTAACATGATATTTAATTTTTGTAGACCACTATTATTTGATTGTCCCTCAATTCCTCCCTTCTAGAAACAGCACTACTTATTTTGGGAAATGTCTCTGCCTTGAACTCCAATTGGGTGTTCTAGTGGGAACAGGCAACGTAGTACACAAACCGATGGCCACCGGAGTGATCACATGAGTAGGTTGGACCAATGAGACTTTTTCCCTAAGACTTTTCTAATTGAAATTAAGGGAAGAGAGTCCATTTTTCTTTGAAAGCAAAGGTGGCCTCACGATAAAGACATGGAAGCAGACAGTTTGAGAGTATGCCACTGACATGTAAAGAGCAGTAGATGCATGGAATGGACAGAGAGTTCTCAGGGCATCTGGTTTCATGAACATCTAAGGCTCACGTACTTCTGCCATTTAATGACAATTTCATTATTTATTGTGAACCAATGAATTCCCTTTGCCTAAGTAAATTTGAGTTGTACTTCTGTCATTTGAGAACCAAAAGAGTCTTGACTAATATAGTATCCTTTTGATAGCTGGCCTAAAGATGGCAGCCAATGATCCTCAACTCTGGTAGTCACAACCTTGTGTAGTATCCTCATAGACTAAATGGGAATGTGGAGATGATGGTGTGTGAATACTGTAGCTAGGTCACAGACAGTATTGAAGCTTCCATCTTGGTCTCTTGGATTGCTTACAGATGAGGAAGCCAGCTGCCATGTTGTAGAGATACTCTAGCAGTCCCTTGAAGAGGCCCACAGGGAAAGGAACTAAGGCCAAGTGCCAACAGCCAGCACCAACACATCACCTTAGAAGTAGATCCCTTCAGATAATTCTAACTTCATGAGAGACCAATTCAGAAGCAGCTACCAAGCCACCTTCAAATTCCCTACCCACACAAACTGTAAGAAATAATAAATGTTTATTGTTTTTTCAAGCTACTAGTTTTGAGACAATATGTTACCTTAAGCAAATCTGTTATCTATGTATAATAAATAACTCATACAGCTTTGTAGAGATACTGAAAAAGAGAAAAAGGAGAGTGAGAAACCTAATACAATAACATGGTTCTTTCCCAGAGAGACGATTGGTGACTAAGTGGGCAGCTATGAATACCTAGTATTCCTATCCTCTGTCTTCTTTAAACACTTATCTGCTGTACACATCACATTAACCATCGTGGACGCTCTTGTCTCAATATAGAAGAAAAATAGCAAATCAATTCATTCAAATTCCACTGCATGACACAGACTAATCTGTTAGTTTAAATAAGATTCTATACTGATACTTACTTAAACATATTAAATCTCAGTCACTGTTACTCACAGAAAAATAAATATTAACTTATTGTAGAAATTTAAACATATTTTCCCCACTGGTTAATATAATGAAAGGAAGACTTTCTCTCAGACAAATGAATAATTGAGGACTTCTGCTATCATCACCTAAGGAGGACTCTAATCGTTGAATTTTGTAATTGACTTCTCTAGAAGACTTTTAGCTTGATGTAGAATATTACACAAATACAATGCAATCTTTTTTATCTTTTGACATGGTGTTTTAGGCTTGTTAAACAGCATCAAATGTTTTACCTTTTTTTCTACTTTTATTCCCCAAGTTTTCTAGTTTCGATAATGATTACATATTATTTTTAGAGTCCAGCTTAACTTCACATTCAAATAATAACTCAGCAAATGATGCAGGTAACTGTTCCACTGATCTTGAAGTGAGGCAGAGTACTGAGGTCTGTGTTTGTTCCCGGCCCCAGCATTAGCTGTGGTGTGACATCGTGTACCTTCTTTGCACTTGATTTCCCGCACCTATTCAGTAAGTGTCTTGAACAAGGACATCCTAAAGTTCTATAAAATTGGGACAGTCACTGAATTTTGAATCTTTGATTATCCATCTTATAAATTAGCAAATCAGAAAAATCACCAACACCTGTCGTATCAGTAAGACAATAGATTTTTATTCATGCTTGTGTTCTTGATACCTAATGTGTTTTGCACAATGCTTTCATTTTGGAAAGAATCCAAAAAGAAAACATTATGAATAAAGTAAAATTAATGCCTGAAAATGCTATTAAGAAACAGTACATAGAAACCAGGAATGAGTCAAAATTATAAAAATAATAATACCTTGTATTTGAAAAACACTTAATGTTTTTCAAGGAATTATAATTTAAATTACAACTAAAATTATATTTTAGATAATATGTGTGAATAATCCAATCAGGTGATGTCTCTTTCTTATGTTCTTCCTAATTCTCTGATTATACAATGAAAAAATTTCAGAACACTGGATTTTCACCACAAAAGTATACTTCAATATCTGCAATATAAACACTTCTATAGCAAACACTGTATGTAAATCTCAGTCAGCATTTTACTTATGAAGCTGCTGAAAAGTCCTTCTCTAAACCAGAAATGAAAGGTTAAGTCATGTCGAGTGAAGTTTTTCTGTTGAGTATTTGATGTAGGCAGGAGCTAACATTTACCTAGTGGCAGTGATCCCTGAGCATTGTATGCTGTGTTTCTTCAGATCCACACATCAAACCTATGAAAGAGCTACTATGATCCCCATTTTTAAAACAAAGAAACACTGGCAAAAGAAAGTAATTAATGTAGATGTTTTGACATAGCAAGAAAGAGGCGGGACTGGGATTTGAATACATATCTCTAACAGTAATTTTCAAACTTTTCATTAAGCTATGGAATCTTTTCCAACAGCAAAAAGCTCTGTGCACGTGAAAAATATAAAACGGATAAACTCCTGGATGCTCTGGTTGAACGGCTGATTCCGCTGCTTTGCTTCTCTTCCTGTCTCTGCCTCCCACTGCCCTGTAACACCTCCCCCCCCGCCATTTGAAAACTACTGCCTTATGCCTTGATGCCTTCGTATTCTAGTTTTTATAAGATCAACGATCCTCATTTAGCGTAGCAAACCATTCTCTAGCAACAAGAATATTTGACAAACCAGAGCGACACATTTTTTTAAGATAATATTTGTGAAGCCTTAGATACTATGATGCAAAGTCATGACAATGATGACCAAGATGATAATAGAATATAAACACGGTGCATCAGTTTAGTTTCCAAGTTAAATAATAAAATATGCACAGGCCTTTAAGGCTCCTAGCCAGTTTCACTGCTCTCTTCTGAAAAGCATCAGAGCGGTATTTTGTGAGAGGTTCCCTTTAGGTGTGTCGCCATGTGGTTGTGTGCCATGTAACCCTGCTAATTAGACAGGGATGGACATGACCTAAAGACTGACAGCCTGTGATGAAGCCCGGCACAGGAGGGCTGCCCTTTCTTCTGTCTTGCAGAGTTTGAGTAAGAAATATCCAGGGAGAGTCAGCATGGGGTAAATGCAGAAGTGGAGAGAAGGAAGACAGGAAACAGAAGCCATGAGTAAGCAAGGCCATGAGGCAGAGGGAAAGTGAGTGGAGCGCAGTCAGTAGCAATAGTTGGAAAAATAAGCAGGTAGAGAGAAACAGAGACAGAAGGGCTGAGTCATGTGTGTGGCCAGGAGCCAGGAGTTTCTGTGAGGTCACCAGAGGGTAGATTATAGGACTAGACTAGACTCAGTTGTGGCTGAGTGGCTACAATGTAATTTTAGTTTTCCATGAGCCTGCCAATGAGACCTTTATCTACTTTTTCTATTTCTCCATATCATACCCTTTTCAATAAACCTGTGCTAATTTAGCCACGTGATCATTTCTCTGCTCTTTGCACCCTGAAAGAATCTAATTAACACAATATTGAAAGAAGCCTGAGCAGTGCCTGGAACATAATAAAAGCTCCATATCATGTGGCTATCGGTATTTTTAAAGAGCTTCTATAAGCAAAAGCAAAAGCTGCAGACTAATTCTTAAATCCAAGAGTCACAGTTGGTTTGGATTTTCAGTTTGGTAGCTTTTTTTCCCTCCTGCTTTAAAAGTTTTTTTAATTCTAGGAGAAGGCCCAAATTGGATAAGTTTAGGTGTGGAAATAAACACATGTTCTAACAATTTGGGGGAGATGGATGAATCTCTTGGGATATGGGATTTGACAAAATATTTCAAATTATTTTTCAAATATGATGGGCTTGGCAAAAACAAAATGATTTTCTAAAAGAACTTTCCTTCTTAATGTTCAAATGGTCTCAAAGGAAATGCAATGTACATATTTCTGACTCATTTTATATAACTTGGTATTGTTTAATAGGAATTTATTGATGTTTAAAAATTCAATAAGTGTTTGAACTAAGAGGTATTTTTGGACAGTGACACTGTCTTCTGAGAAAAGAGTTGAACTAGATGTTTTCTTAAAAGGGTCTCAGTGCTTGGCCTCAAACTTCACCAAATGTTTTTCTTCCTTTGTGTAATAGAAAAAAGTAATCTCTGAATAATCTCCCTTTCTTCCAGTTACGAACAAAAAGACAGTAATTTGGATTCCAGATAATGAGCAACACGGAAGAAACCAGCCCTATACTTAATTTAGGTATAAAAAGAAAAGAAAGGAACAGAAAAGAAGGGAGTGGGGAGAGAGAGGAAGAGGAGAAAGAACTACTGAGATGTTAAAGGATTATAGGTTGTGAACTAAATGACATCTAATCAACAGCCCAAATTTCTCTATTGCATGCATTAAGTTTCAGAGTGACCCAAGAGCTCAGCAGGTGTAAAATCACACTTTGTACTTCCTTGGTACCCTTTTCTTCTTCCATTGTAATACTCGTCAGACTTTATTGACATTACTTTCATATTCGTCTGCCTTTCCTCTGCACTGCAAACTCTGTGAGCGAAAAGTCCATGTCTGTCTTGTTCTCTGTTATCCCCAGAACCAGCACAGTAGCTAGCAGAAGTATTTCTATCTATGACTAGCTCAAACGTATTTGTTAAATAAAACCTGATAACAGTCACGTGCAGGGGTTAAAAGCACGGGCTCCGAATCAAACTCAGAGTCATTTTTGACATCTGTAGAGTGGACATAGTAGTGATACCTACTCACTAGGTCGTAGTGGGTATTAGATGAGAAAATACACGTACAGCACTTGGCATCGTGCGTGGCCTGCTGTCAGTGTTCAAAAAATGTTCGCTATAACAATAATAATTAGTATTTCCCCACAGCAACAAAGCTAAGCGTTTTTCTTTCAACAAAAGATGTTTTTGTAAAAGTCAAGTAAAAATCTGTATATTTTAAACACACTCATTGTGATTTAGTCACACACATTTTACCAGCACAGCTGGAAGCATTACAGGTGATGCTCTCTTGAAAATCTCTTTTTTTTCCCCAATCGGCTGATTGGCCGTTCTCACTGTTAGTGAGTCATTTGATCTTACTCATTTCTGGGTGAATTCGGTAGGCTGTGGAGCAGGCATGCTGGAGAATATGAAGGGTTGCAATTCTAGATTCTTCCAGCCTAATAAGAATGTCAATTGTTTAAAAGAATGACCATGATTTAATGGTTACATAGTCAAGAATTCCTAGAGTAAGATTTTTCTTTTCCAACATTGGCATGATTCTGAGCCTGAACAGAGTGTTCAGGTCACTCTAGAGATGTAGCCACTGCCCACATGTCCCCTGGAGAGATGATACAGAGATTCAAAGGCCATAAATGACTGGCCTGTACATCCAGGAATGGCAATAGCCTGAACACCTACCAAGTGTGTTTTAGAAATATTATTTCTAATTTTTGCAACAAACCTATGAAAACGACTCTGTATTTCACATTTCACAGACAAGGAAACTGAGACTCAAATAGATCAAGTTACTTCCTCAAAAGTTCACATACCTGAAATCACTGGACAGTACCATTTCTATATAAACCTAAAACTGTTCTAAAATATAGCACTTATTTTAAAAATAAAATAAAAATATTTCCTTTGTAAATAGAAATCCTCAGAAGAAAAAGTTGGTTAAAAAATAAATTTCTAAAATATTGAATCTGAAAACCAGACCTGATAATGAGCACAGTTATGTCTTAATTTGAATGCAAATAGCCTATGCTTTGCTGCCTTCCAAGTGGTTGCATATGGGATTTATAATAAGAAACCATTGTGCAGACAGAGTCTCTTGTTTTGCTGG
>CAUYSK010055405.1:0-42863 GCA_963575035.1 Avahi laniger | reverse complement strand
CATCCATCCATCCATCCATCTATCCATCCTCTGTCTCCTCTTTCTCCCTTTCCTCTTCTCCTTCCCCACCTCCCTCCCTTTTTCTCCCTTCCTTTTTTGGACCTCCCTTAACCCCTTCTCATCTCTTCTTTTAATCTTTCCATTTTTGGGGGGTGGGGGAAGAAGGATGTCTTATTTATTCTTCCCATTTTTAGACACAAATGTATTTGAGAGTTTTCTGCTTATGTTTGTAATACTATGAGGTAGCAACAAAAATACTATACTAGCTATTCTAATATTAACTGGAGCCTTATGTAGAGTTTTGTTCCATAATAATATATCAGCATTTTTAGTAAAGAAACATAATTCTCATATTAAAATTTCCAAGGATACAAACTTCTTTCAACATGAAGTATTTTTATAAAGAATAAGGAATCACATGATTTGGTAAACAGCAGGAGATGGGAATCTTGGAAAGAACTGTCTAATTCTTAACTGGTTTTGTAAAACCTTGTTTCTGAGACCTGCTGGGTTTATAAATTGGTTCATGAGTTTTGAGACTAACCTTAGATATCCTTCTAAAACAAAGATAACTGGATGCCACCTTCTGAGGAATTCTGGATCAGTGGGTGATATCCAAGTTCCCCATAGGTTGACTTCAACTGAAAAGTTGTATACATTCTTAATGATTGTATGAAGTATTGATAAATAGAATTATTGTTGTTAATAGTAGGAGTATTTGAGTAATTATGTAAAATTTCTAAGCTTCAATTCCTTCATCTACAAAATTCTATATTATGGGATTGGTATATGACTAAGTTAGATAATATACGTGGATAGCTCAATTAGTTGTCTGAACTATCAGTAAATATTACTGATACTGATGATGATTATAATAATGATGAAGTCAAAGCCAAATTCAAAGCTCTGTTATCCATGTTAGGTCTTCATATAATAAACATTTCTCATTCTAGTTTCAGATGGTCACCTGCTCAGATATCTCCGACTGGATACTCCATAAATACCTAAGATTCAAATTTATCTCAAACAGCTTGTAAACTTCTATTTGTCCTTCCAGACCTTGTCACCAATATCATATACCCATAATCTTTCCCTTCCCAAACCTGGTACCCTGACTGTATCCTCATCTTGGTTCTTGGCATCCTCAGAAAGCCATGGTTCTGCTCTCCCTCTCAGAAACACGACGTCCTTCTGGTTTCTTGCTTACCCTCGTGCCTCACTCCTTCTGCCAAATCGTGCGGTCCCTAATCTCTGCCTAATCCACCTGCAAATGAAAACAGTGATGACTTAACTGGGTGCTTTCTTTGTGGCAGGCACTGCGATAGTGATTTCAGGGTCCGTATCACATGGGATCTTTTCAATAGGTTTTCCATTTACAGATGGGGAAGTCGTGGCTCACAAAGCCTCCAACGACTGCTCTTTCCACTAGGCTACATTGCACCTTGTGAAAAATCTCTTGCTAGCCCTCCTTTCTTCTCCATTCCCATTTCCACTGATTTACTTTAGACCATTTTTCTTCCCATGTGGCCTTCTGCAATAGACCCTGAATGGGTGTCCCTGCCTGTAGTCTGTCTCCATGTATTCCATGTTCCACAGCGGTGCCAGCGACGTTGCTCTCATATGTACATGATGATGCCGCTCAATACCTTTTAGAGGCTCCCCAGCAGCTGTAGGGGAAAATCTGAAGTTCTTTGCATGTTACGTAAAGCCCTTTATGATTTGGTTCCTTCCTATTTGACTAACCTTATTTTTAATCACTGTCTGCCCATCAGCTGCTGTCCAAAATCTACTCTGCAGCAGATCTTAAGTTCTCAGGGTTCCCTAAATAAGCCTTGCAGTTTTAGAGCTCAAGAGAGTCGGCCTGTGCTGTTACCACTTTCCAAAATGTCTCGCCTCTCCCTGCTCTGCTCAATACCAAGTCATTTTCCCTGTGAGGGGTTCTCAGCCCTGGCTATATGTTAGGATAATCTAATGTCATCTTTGAAAGACATTAAAAAATTTCTTTATGCCCAAAGAATGTGATTTATGTTGTCCTAGGTAGGAATAGAAATTTCTCCAAAGAAGACATACAAATGGCTAACAGGTATGCAAAAAGATGCTTAATATTACTAATCGGCAGGTAAATACAAATCAAAACTACAATGAGATATCACCTCACAGTCATTAGGATGACCATTATAAAAGAAAAATCCATAAAACAAAAAAAAAATATTAATGACAGTGTTGGGAAGGATCTGGAGAAATTGGAACCCTTGTGCACTGTTGGTGGAAATGTAGAATTGCGTAGCCACTATGGCAAACAGTATGAAGCTTCCTCACAAAAAAAAAAAAAATAGAACTACCATATTATCCAACAATTCCATTTCTGGTATTTATCCAAAGGAATTGAAAACAGGATCTGAAAGAGGTATTTGTCCTCCCATGTTCATTGCAGCTTTATTCACAATAGCCAAGATGTGGAAGCAATCTAAATGTCCACCAGTGGGTGAATGGATAAAGAAATGTGGTATATACCCACAATGCAATATTAGTCAGCGTTACCAAAGAAGGAAATCCTACCATATGCAACAACATGGATGAACCTGGAGAACATCATGCTAAATGAAATAAGCCAGTCACGGACAACTACTCCGTGATTCCACTGATACGAGGTATCTAAAGTAGCCAAACTCATAGAAACAGAGAGTAGAATGGTGTTTACTGTGGCTTGGGGGAGAGGGAAATTGGGAGTCGCTGTTCGATGGGTGTAAAGTTTTAGTTATACAAGATGAAAAAGTTCTAGAGATCTGCTGCACAACATTGTGCTTATAATTAACAATACTGCACTTTTGTACTTAGAAACTTAGGAGGGCAGATCTCATGTTATGTGTTTGTTTTTTACCATAGTAAAAAAAAATTATGCTTCAGATTGGGATACTGAAATGAAAAGCTCAGACTACATCTACAGCTTTCAGCTTCTAAACTAAAAAAATAAAAACCCCTCAACATTAACTATGTTAATCGTACATCTTTCTTAGACTTTATCAGCTAAGATTTGTATTTTAATTCATTTGATAGCACACAAAGTAATATGCCATTTTCAATGAGGTATATGAACTTGGGATGTTTTAATATACAAAATGCAAATTTCAAGGAGCAAATTTTAAGGAGCAAATTTTGTGATTATTTCTGTGCTTGTTAATTTTTTTGGAAGTAACTACTGTTAAAACAAAAACCTTAGACAGATTAAACTTCGAGTTTAACTAAGCAAAGAATGATTGCTAAATTGGGCAGCTCCAGAACCAGAGAGATTTTGGTGTGGACATGAGGTCAAAGATTTATGGGTGGAAAAAAGAAAGGGATGTATACAAAATGGAAGAGAGGCACAGAAACAGCTGGATTGGCAAACAGCTTGGTGTTTGTCTCATTTGAACACAGTTTGAAGAACTGGCAGCCTGTGATTGGCTAAAACTCAGTGATTGGCACAAGAGTAGGTTACAGCCTGTTTGCACACACAGTCAGGTTATAGTTCACTATGTGTGGAAAAAACTTTAGGTCGAACTTAAAATATGTAAAGAGGCAGCTTTAGGCTAAACTTAACATCACTCTTTGTACAGATGCATTTTTTCCTCCTAGCTGTGCTGTGCTTCAGATAAGAAATGATGAAAAGTACTTCTAGTAGAAACTTGTCATGTTTGAACAAACAAAATCTTAGAAATTAGAACAAAATATCCAATACATTGTTATTAAAAAAATCCTGTAATTAGAAACCATAGCCTATTAATAGTTAGACTTTTTAGGTAGATAGCAGGACAAAGCCATATAAATTATAAGATAAATTTTTGACTTTTTTTCATATATACCATAATACTTGTGTATTAAGATGACAATATTTAAGAAGGATGGCTGAAGAACAATGCTATGATAGGCTGAGATATCAATGATATTAATTACATTTTTAAAAATAGATATTATAATTAATTCATCTGGAGAAGTTTATTGATAATGTTAATTTTCATTTCTAGAATTTTGAAAAGTTAAAAAGTTAATTTTAAAACAAAGACCAATTGATCCTTAAAATTTATTGATCCCAGTCGTATTTTCTAGCATCTCCTCTTCTACCTCAGTCTTTTTATTTTTTTAGTATCATTTACTTTTTTATCAATACGTAATACTTGTACATATTTATGGTGTATTTGTGATATTTCGATGCATGCATACAATGGGTAATGATAAAATCAGGGTATTTGGGATATCTATCACCTTAAATATTTATTATTTCTTTGTGTTGAGAACATTTCAAATCTTCTCTTTTAGATTTTTAAATATACAATGAATTATAATGACGATAATTGCTAATTATAGTCACCCTACTGCAATATCCAACACTAGAACTAACTTATTTCTTCTATGTAACTGTATGTTTGCACCCGCTGACCAACATATCTTCATGCCCTCCCCCAACGCCTCCCAGCCTCTAGTAACCATCATTCTACTCTCTTCTTCCATGAGATTAACTATTTTAGCTCCCACGTATGAGTGAGAATAAGAGACATTTGTCTTTTTGTGTCTGGTTTATTTCACTTGGCATAATGACCTTCGGTTCCATCCATGTTGCTGCAAATGATAGTATTTCTTTCTTTTTATGGCTGGATAATATTCCATTGTGTATCATTACTTTTAAAATGTAATTGTTTCACTGCTGACCATAAAAAAAGGACATACATGCTCATAATTTTAGAGCCATTTCAAACGTCATCTCATATGTGAAACCTTTCCCAATTCTGCAGTGTAGATAGAGTTCATCATTTCCTACTCAATTCTCCTACACCACTGAATTCATTCTTTCTTCTAGAAACTATTACTTGTGATTTAATTATTGGAGTAGGTGCATGCCTTCCACTTTCAGAAGATAAACTGTTTGAGGAAGGGCTCACAGATTATTCTTTTCTGTACACCCAGAATGTAGAGTAGTGTTTGAGACACGGTAGTTGACCCAAATCAAAAATAATTAATACACTCAAATATTCTGTAATATGCAACCCCCTCAAAAACCAAAACACATAAAGAAGAAACTAAATACATTGCCCTTTTTTTTACCTAAGGCCCTGAGCTCTTGAGTTCACCCAAGGGAAAGTAATCTAATTTCTAACAGAGACATAAAGTAGCAGTGACACTAAAGTCACTGGATATACGAGGCTGTCACTAGATATAATAGAGTGACTACAATGGTGCTAGGTTTAATTCATTTAGGCTATATTGTTATGATGACATCATCAGATCTTTCTGGGGAAAGCCGTACAAATCTGGGACCACTGCTTCTTTTAGCTCACACTATGTACAAAGCTGCAATAACTAGAGTGGACTTTATCTCTCTGGATGGAGCAGAGTATAGCCTGAGTTCCTAACTTGTTTTTTGCCATGTAACTTGGGGCTAAATAGCGTGAAGGACTTCAGAATCCAGTTTAGTTGATAAAAGCATTGTGGTTCTGGAGTTAAATGGTCCCTAATTCTTGGATTGAATAATTAATCACTAGCGTATTACTGGCACTCACCTATGCCAAGCTCTGTGAAAAAAGATGCTGGGTGATACTAAGTATCTTTTCTCTTTGCCCTTGACAGTGAAAATCTTTTCTCTTTCTTCTTTTTCTTTACCTTTTCTCCCTTCTGCGGGAATTTATTCTATATTCCTCTTGGTTCTTGCTTTAACTCAATTCCTTCTCTTGAGCTGGATGAAATGAAATGGTGCCAGTTTAACTTACACTCCTTTTTATTTCAAGGAAAATTAAAACATGATCAAATTGACCTTCTGGGAAGTTGATATTTCCCCTAATATGTTCTGAGAATAAATACATTACTCAGACCATGCGACATTCTTGCACTTGAATATTTTATGATTATTTTATTCTTGAGTCCAGCTTCTGCTGTCAGCAAAAGACTTGGCTTTCCAGTGCCATGCTCTTCCACCCCTTCCAAATGTTATCTCCAGACTCAAAATTGAGCCCAGGACTGTGCCTCATATGTACTGGGTACTGTGGACATCTTAGAAAATGATTCTGGTTGGCTGAGTATATAGGTAAAGGTAATAGGGTGTGGGCTGATGTTTACAAATGTCTTGATGGAAATTCCCATAGTGGCAGAGAGGAATTCTCCCCAGATGCTTATGCAAAGCTTAGGCACCTTTTACATCAAGGCTAAATCTTGAAAGATAAAGACTTGGTAGCAAAAGGGGGCTGGTATCTTCAGAAGAGTTCAAATGAAGAAGGGAGAAATCCTACGCCTATGAACTTCTTCAGTGAACTCAAGAGATCAGAGTTCCCCATAAAAATGGATGACCAACAAAATAAAATGCTTCAGAAAAGTGACTCATTGGCAGGAACACTTTTGTATCCAAGATGCATTAATGAGAGTATTGGCGGATGTGTAAGACCAAAGCTGGCCCAGGTAGGAAGCTGCTTTCTGATCTGTGTATCTTTATCTGACACACTGTGCACGTAAGTTGTAGTTTGAGGACAGTTAAATTGAGCATTTATAAAACCATGCTGACTCTAGACTGTTGTGCTACCTCTCTATATTCCTCTGCCTTTAAACCTCAGAATTTGTGTTCTGAAAATGTATGTGGCTTGGATTTGATCTTACTCTATAGGTAGTCAATTTCTCCTTTCTTTTCCATTTGCAGTTTTCTCACAGTTTATAGTAGATTTTTTGCAAGAATGGCTATGCCATCTTATTATCCTGCATCCATATCCTTTACTCGTGCCTTCCTATACTGATTCTGGCCTTGTCCATGTGACTTATTGGACAGTGTAACATTGGCAAATCTGATGGAAGCATATGTTGGAAGTGTTTGCATATTGCGGCTCACCCTCTTCCTGCTCTAGGAACTCTGCTGCTATTTGTGAACAGCTAAGCCCCAGTCAATTGGTAGACATATGAAAAGTCATCCTTGATGATACAGCCACCAGCCACCTTGTCAGCTGAATACAATGCTTGAGGGAACCCAGCAGAAGTAAGCTTAGCCAGCCCAGGTCAGAAGAGGTTTTCCTGGCAATAGAAACAGCAGGAGTAGAACAGTGAAAGGGAACTACAGGGTACGTGGAGGTGTAAGATATGCCCTGTGGTTCGGCTGTGTAGGGTGAGATCAAGTGTAAGGCTTGCCTACAGAAATGAGGCAAGGACTGGTTATGACAAACTCTGCTCCTGACAATCAATACTTGGGAATTCTCCAAAAGGCAGTTACTCAGAGGGTTATGGAGATGAGCCATGACACAATGTGAGTTTTAGATCAAAGAGTCCTTTAAAGTAAAGTAAAATATGGCAGTGGTCAAATTGTTTTCCATTGATCCAGATGTAAATGCTCGAACATATGGGAGGAATATTATGGCTTCTGTTGCCTTTTCTGAATGAGAAACAAAGAGAAAAATTTTTTATGCATGCATATCAATTCGATGTTGTTCATTTTGGAATCTAAATTCCTTGGAAGAAGAGGAGTTAGTTGTTTTGATGAATCACTCTTGTCAAATACTTAATACTATGCTATACACCCAGTGACTTCGCAATTCAAATTAGTTGATGCTTATGAAGTGAATATTCAGTAAATGTATATTTTAAATGCATCATGTTTTTCTGCTTACTCCCCAGGCATGAAGGGTGTTTCGATTGCATAGATTTAGAAGTTTGGTTGTGATAGAAAATTCTTTCTTAATTTTAAGCTGCATGTAAGGGAAGTATAATCCATGACCCCTCTTAAAGTTTATTTCCATGACTCACACTTGAGGGAAGTTATTGTGCCTTGTGTTTGTATTAATAGTATCCTTATTTTGTTTAAATACAGTCTTCACTCTCTTCCATTTTATATTTTTTCTCCTTAAAAATTCAATCTTGAATGTACTGAATGAAATCCATAGTTTAATAAAAATGGGATTTGTATGAGGCAGTGGGAGCTCTCCATTGCTGCCACTGGATAAAAAGAGCAGCTGCCTTCTCACCTGTGAGACCACCCTCAGATGCAGAATTGATTTCAAAAGGAGGGCTGCAAATCTTATCTCCATGAATGGAAATCCCTAGCCATTAATAATAATGTTTTGGAATAGATAACCCTGCTAAATGGGCCCTCGGATGCCACTTTTTCTTTATTGAAAAAGCTTTTTTTCTCCCTTAATTTTATAAAGCTGAGTTCAAGAGAATCACACTTTCTGAAGTGTTGTTATGCATGACCAACTAGCAGATAACAGATAAACTGACATATCTCGGATAAAATGCTACCATCTTGGGTACGCCTTTATACATATCACTGTTCATGTATCTACCTCCAACATTCAGGAATCCAAGAAAGGAAAATGTGGAGAAATTCTCAGTTAAACAGGAAGGAAATATTTGTATGACTGGGGATGAGAGCTGTTAGTAGAAGACTGAAGCTTTGATCAGGTGAAAACAGTGGAGGCTGCAGAAACAGGGTCAGAAGTGCTAGGGTTGAATCTTAGTGGTAGGTGGAAGGAAATTTAATTTTCTCTGATTTAGTTGAACATTGGGGCAAAATAACCAGGGAATGATTTTACATTCCTTGACAGCTGTGATACCTCCCACACTGAGAATGATGCTAGAACACATAGGTGAAGAAACAAGGTTGAGACTGGGAGCAACATTTGGAAAGTACACGTCTCAGACGCCAAATTTAGACTCTTCCGCTGGGTCATTTATTTATGTTTCTCTTTGGTTGCTGAACCATCATTTAATTTGCTTAAGGTCCCTGTGTGAAGACACAATTTTTTTTAGGCTAGATGTTAACTTGGTGTCCATGAGTCATGGCTGATTTTTGAAAATCTGGGAAGCAGAGTGGAATATGGGGATTGCCTTTTCAGATTTCAATGAAAATTGTCATCCTGAAAACAAATAACAAAATGTGCACGCCTATAACAAAACAAAACAAAATCCAGAAGAAGAAAATAGAAAAGGAAAATAGCATAATTTGTGACCTTCACATATGGTTTCCTTAAAAAAAAATTGTAGAGCACTATGGAATTAGATTGTTCATAATTAGTTGAGGCACAATTATCATTACTCTTAGAATGCTTTATCAATAACAGTTTCAGGTTTGAAATATAAACCTTGTTGTCCATTATTATTATGATTGTCTGTTTTTGTTTACGTTAAACCTGGCTTTTAAACCGAAACATATTAATGAAAAGGAAGTATTTTTGAGCTTATGTATTCTCTGGTTTTTTAACTCTATTTATATATATGACAGAACACAAAGTTACCAATTCTTTTTGTAAGGCAAGATATTTGGAGTGGGAGTGGGAGTGTCTCTAATCAGTCCAACCAGAAAATACAGCAGATGGTGTAAAATATTTTTCTGAGAAAGAGGCTCAAATTTAAAATCCTCGAGTGTAACAAAACTTTAAATTTACCTCTAAAAAAGCCTGGTGGTAAAGCATGTTGCAAAATTACTTATTCCCTTCAAACAGAAGAAAATCCTCCATGCAAGTGAAACCGTAGATATGACCCACATGATTGTGGGTTGAAGCAGAGAGAGAAAATGAAAGTGGAGGCTTTGTCAAATTACATCACACACCTAAGAACTACTGATGTTTCTTTTATATCCAAACAGCTCAAATAGGCCAAGGAGGAAATGGTGCTTAAGGTATTTCAAACTTGCCACTAAGCAAAACTACAGATGCTCCTCTCTACAAGTTTCTGGTTCCAATTTCTGTTGTTGGTAAATAGTTATTGAATAAATGAATAAACTTTAAAGGCCACAGATATAGCATTAATTTTTTCTGTGTTACTAGATCTAATTTGAAAATATTTTGTTAAGAATTTGTGCATCTATTTTCATGAAAGTTAATGTTATTTTCCTTATTAGGTTTGGGTATTAGGATTATGCTAGCCTCGTAAAATGAGTTGATAACTTTTCCCTCCTTCTCTATTTTCTGAAGGAATAAGAAAGGTATGATTTCATTCATAAATGTTTGATAGAAGTCACCAGTAAAATCATGTCGGCCTGTAGTTTTCTTGGTGGGAAGGCTTTTGGTAAAAAATGAATTATCTTTTGTGGTTGCAGAGTTATTCAGATTTTCTTATTTATCTTGTGTCAGTTTTGGTGAGTTTTATTTTTCTAAGAATTTGTATATTTTCTCTACATTACCACATTGGGTGGCATGCTATTCCCTTAAACCCCTTTTAATGTATGTAGGGTTTATAAATTTCCACTTTCTTTCCTGATATCAGTAATTTGTGTTTTTTCTCTCTCTGTTTAATCAGTCTGCCTAAAGGTGATCAGATTTATTGATCTCTTCAAGGAACCAATTTTGGGATTTGTTAATTTTTTCTATTGTTTGTTTTTTTATTTCATTAATTTTTGCTTTACAAATAACTTTATTTCCTCTTGTTTACTTTAGTCATTAATATACTCTGTTTCTTTTCTAAGCATTTAAAACTATAGATATCCCTGTGAGCACTACTTTAACTGCATCAAAAAAATTTGATATGTTGTATTTTTTATTTAAAATTTTGATAGTTTATAGGCACATGATAAGTTTACATTTATGTGCTTTGCACTGTCTTTTTTTTTTAATTTTAGAATGTTACAGGGTATAAACACTTTAGTTACATATATTACCTTTGCACTGCCTGAGTCAGATATGTTGTATTTTTATTTCCATTTAGTTTAAAAAATTTAAATATCTCATAATTTTTGTGGTCTATGGATTATGTAGTAGTTATTTAATTCCCAAATATGTGGGGTTTCCTAGAGATCTTATTGTTATCGATTTCTAATTTTATTCCACTGTGATTAGTGGACATATCTTGCATGATTTCCATACTTTTTAGTCTATATAGGCTTTTTGGCCCAACATATGGTCTATCTTGGTATAGTTATCATGTGCACTTGAAAGAATGAGCATTCTATTTTACTGGGTATACAATTATCAATTGGGTCAATGTGGTTGATAATGTAGTTCAGATTTTCTGTATCTTTATTGATTTTGTGTGTGTGTAGTTCTATCAGTTTCTGAGAGAGGACCAATAAATTCTGCAATTGTTAATATAAATTTGTCTATTTCTCTCTTTAATTTCTGTCAATTTTGCTTCATGCATTTGGAATTTCTATTAGATATACATTCAGTATAAATTATGTCTTTCTTATAAATTAACCATTTTATTATTAATTAGCTCTTTCAATCTCTGATAATAATCTTTACTTGGTATTTTTCACTATATCTGATTTTAACATATACATGCTGTTCTCCTTAAGCTTGCTGTTTGAATGGTGTGTGTTTTCCCATTCATTATATTCCAATACATCTACATATTTACATACAGCAATTATGTGCTAGAGACCCAAAAAAATTAGAAATGTCTTTTTTCCTCCTTCATTTGTAAAGGTTATTTTTATAACAGTATAGAATTTTGGGCTGACAACTTTTCCTTCAGCACTTTAAAAACATTGGCCTCTGTTGTGTTCCATGAGAATCCTACAACCATTTGAATAATTGTTCTTCTATATTTAATGTGTCATTTTTCTCTGATGTTTTTCAAATTTTTCTCTTTATCATTGCTTTTCAGGAGTTTGATTATCATGTGATAGGTATTATTTGTATTTATTCTTTTTGATGATTATGGAAAATTTTGAATATGTAAATTTATATCATTCACTAAATTTGGGAAATTTTTGGCTATTATTTCTTCAAAAAATGTTTTCTGCTTTGTGTTTTACCCCTTTTCCTTTGGAGACTCCAATTGTATCTCAGTGACTGATATCATCCCACCAATTGCTGAAGGGCTTTTAAATCCTTTATTTTTCAGATTACATAATTTCTATTGATATATCTTCATGTTTACAGAGGCTATTCTTTGTCATTTCCGTTCTGCTAACAAATTAAGTCTTTCAATATTTTATTTTTGAATTTGTATTTTTCAGTTTGAAAACTTTTATTAGTTTCTTCTTTATGTTTTCTAATTTTCTGGTTAGATTTTCTACTTTTAGTTCTCAGAAAACATAATTTCTGTTATATCTTTGACTATAGGTCTAATTCATTGCCTTTAGCTTCCTGTTCTTATTCTAACACCTGGATCATCTTGGATCATTGTCAGTTGATTGTTTTTTCCCTTGAGAACAGGCAGTATTTTCCTACTTCTTTATATGTTGATTAACTTGACCATGTAAATGTTAATTTGTGAAGACTTTGAATTCTGTTATATCCCTTCAAAAGAATGTTGACATTTTTTCTTTGTTTTAGGAATTAACTTGGTTTGTTTTAAATGACAAACTCTCTTTTGGGCAGCAGCATACATCTCAGTGGAAGAGCACTTATGAATGGTTAGGTTTTAGCCAGGGAATTAGGCATAGTTTATTGACCAAATGTGGGGCATCATCTCTCTGCCTCTCTTGTTTCTGAGATTTGCCTCTAATTTCCCAATGGCTGTGGTTGTTGAAAACCCTGTCTTCTGGTTCTTCAACCAGAACGTGAGTTTTCTATCACATTTTTAACCACCGTTCCAGGCTCAGATGTAAAAATCCCTCAGAGTAGAGGCCATCCCCACTCAAATGAAAAATTTACTCAGTGCTGCCTCTTTCTTCCTTCCTTCCTCCCTCCTTTCCTTCCTTTCTTCCTTTCTTGACAGGGTTTCACTATTGCCCAGGCTGGTCTGGAACTCCTGAGTTCAAGTAATCCTCCCGCCTTGGCCTCCCAGATTGCTAGGATTACAGGTGTGAGCCACCGTGCCTGGCCTCATCCTCCTTCTTTTTCTTTGTCCTCTAGTACCTTCTGTAGTTGTTTTTATAACTATTCCAGCTTGTATAGCTGTTTTCTGAGACGGATTTTCTAGTAGGAACTTACTTGACCATTATTGGAAGTGGAATGCACATGATTGATATTTGCGCACAAACTACATTTCCTTTAGAGAGAAAAGGGAGATGTGTCCCTAAACAAATGTTTTGGGAAACATTTCACCATTACCTGAAGTCCTTGGCAGATATTTTTGGTCAGATAACCTGTTAATTCCAGGTTTTTGTAGTTATCATTATGAATGCTACTGAAACACTATGGTACCCTGGCTAAGCTGCCACTTCAGACAGAGATATTGGAGGTGGAGAATCACCAGGATTTTGCTGTGTTGTATGAAGTGCTTCTGTAGACTGAATTTGAGAGAAAAAAAATTCCAAACAGAAATATGAAGACATCCACACCTAGAAGAATTACCATGGTGAAGATCACTTGTGTCAGACAGCTAGTACTCACCAGCTATCTATGAATTCTCTACATTTCTCAGCCTCCCTTGCAATTATGTTGGGTTTATGTGACTAATTCTGGACAATGAAATTTCGGAAGTGTAATGACATGTATCTCTTCTGAGTTAAGGCATTTAACCTTTAGTGAGCTGCCTCTACCTCTCTTTCTCACTGGCATGGAGACCTCAGAGAAAACACAGTCTACATGGCATAGTATTTATAATAAAAAGGGTTGACTGTTCTGTGACAGATTTTGCAAGAGCAGAAATTAACCCTTTATTTTATTAAGCCATTGATTGAGTTTGGTGCTTCTCTGCCATGTCTGCTATTTTTAATTAACTGAACATACCACTCTACAGTTTAAGTTCATATTCAAATGTGATTTGTAAGCTTTTTTAAATAAAAATGACCCTTGGAAAATTTACTGAGAGTTTAATTTTTTTTAATTCCATGATTTTTTAATTTATATGAAGTGTTCTTTTTCCCCTTAAGTGTAGTCAATTTTTACACTGAAAAAGAAGAAATATGGAAAATATTTTTGCATTTTGGACTCTTAGGATAAAATACATTTTCAGTGGACTTTTAAAATGCATTATCTGGCTGGGCACGGTGGCTCACGCCTGTAATCCTAGCACTCTGGGAGGCCGAGGCGGGCGGATTGTTTGAGCTAAGGAGTTTGAAACCAGCTTGAGCAAGAGTGAGACCCCCGTCTCTACTAAAAATAGAAAGAAATTAATCGGACAACTGAAAATATATATAAAAAAATTAGCCGGGCATGGTGGTGCATGCCTGTAGTCCCAGCTACTCGGGAGGCTGAGGCAGGAGGATCACTTGAGCCCAGGAGTCAGAGGTTGCTGTGAGGTAGGCTGACACCACGGCGCTCACTCTAGCCCGGGCAAAAAGAGTGAGACTCTGTCTCAAAAAAAAAAAAATGCATTATCTTTCCATTACATAATTGATTTATTTAACTTGAACATAGCAGGAAAGTTTTCAAAAATCACATGCATGAATTGAACGTATTAGATTATTAAAGGGTTGATGGCCTCCAGAGCTATGTCGTAAATGTGTATGTATTTTCTATGTTGATACCTTCAGTCATCAAGTCATTCATGGTCATAGGATAAATGATAGATACAGTCTTGATTTCAAAATATTCCTGCAATGATGCAAGCTTTGTGGCACCACAAGCATAATAACTCATGGAAATCTTCAGCTTGGGTCTAAAGGTAAATATGACCCATTTTGACTGAGGTATGTATAATTTTGGCAGAACCATTTTCTTGTTGCCCTCCTTGTTCGGTTTCACCTGGCTCTCTTCTGCAGTACTGCTGGGTGTCATTCTGGGAGGGGTCCTGCACTGCTGCCACTGCCATTGGCTTGTGGATACTTATTCTCAGAGATCTTCTCCTCTCAGGGAATTTTAACATCCCATGGCATATGACCCTGCTCATGAGCACTGAAAACTTACTAGATGGATCGAGGACCTCCCGACATCTTAACCTCAAGGGAATTACCAAAATCTCTCTAAATGAAGACGAAAAGTAAATCAGCCATACACATCAAGGAGAAAAATGTCTGAAAAGCACCTCGGACTTGACAAGCCTGATATCAAAACTCCT
Source organism: Avahi laniger (assembly GCA_963575035.1). NCBI lineage: Eukaryota > Metazoa > Chordata > Mammalia > Primates > Indriidae > Avahi > Avahi laniger. Next base: position 28,031 of record CAUYSK010055405.1, on the reverse strand, counting down.
CACACCTACTCTTTGCCAACATTCTCTGAGAACCGTCCATCCAGTTTCACTCCCAGCCTGCCTTGACATTCTCCATTACCCGCCTATCTGCTCACTCGTCAAGTCCTGTCAGTTTTACCTCAGAGTATCTCCCGGATCTGTCCCCTTCTCTCCATCTTCATTGTCAGCCCTCCAGCTCAAGCCCCAGCCTCCCTTGCCTCCTCCAAATTCTCACCAGAATTCTGTACTCAGAGTGCTGGTTTTTAATGTACGAGCACAATCATGTCATCTTCCTCCTTACGACCCTATTATTGTTTTTCTTTGCTCTTATGAAGAAGAACAAGTCTTATAACATAGCACGCAAGGCTGTGAAAATCTGGCCCTCAACAGCCACTCAGGTGTTTACTCCTTACCAATCTCCCCTCTCTCGCTGCTCCAGCCAGGTCCCATCAGCCTGGTACATTTTTCATCAAGTTAATATCCATTTATCCTTCAGGTCACTATATTACTTCCTAATAAAACTTCATAACAGGTCATGATGTTACATATTCTCTCCATATTTTTTTATCATAGAACTAAATAATGATTGCATTTATATATTTAATTGTGACCTCTAAAACAGGTCTCTTTTCTAGTAGATGGAAACCTCCATGTGGGAAGGGGCTATGCCTATTTAAGTTCCTCATTTCATTCCTAGAATTTAGCAACCTCCTAGTACTTAACTGAAGCTGAAGAAATACAATTTACATGAATATATGAATAAACAAGTGAAAGAACAAATAGAAAGGTCAGATTATCTTGCTAGATTTACTTAATAGAAGATGAAATATAGAAATAGTAGAGTGCTGTAGGATTGCCTAAACCTAGGAACGAAGGGTAAAAAATAGTAATTAGAGCAATTTTAATTCCAGATTCCTGAGTAGAAGTGGAAATTCCAAAATGAAACTTTTTCTTATTAAAGTCCAATGTAAATATTCAAACACATTTTTTATATTATGACTGCCTCTTCTTTCAAAATATTCTGTTTATTTTTATTGTCTCTAGTTTATGCATAGAGATAGCAATGTTTCTAATATTAAAGAAAAGTTAGAATGATTAACCATGGTGTCTGATAATTAATTTTTCAACAAATGGCCTAGGATTAGACAGGTATGAACTTTACAATGCATACCATTTATACAAAATAATCAGCCACATTTTACGTATTCACCCTATTCCCAAATACCACTTTTCTTGCAATGTTATGAGAAACATTATTTTAAAAGTCAAATCTAGCAGGCATCATATGTTTGACAAATTCATGCCTGAAACACTTAGCAACATTTCTCCTTTTAAAATTTCTGGTTAAAAAGATGTGTCATATTTTGAAAAGAAACCAAAGATCCAGAAAGCTTTCACAAAAACAGAATTTCTACAATTGCGGCTACCGAGAATCAGGAGTGTGTTTTTATTCATGAGACACTGCTGTTTCTTAGAGCCCTTCAGTCCCCTTTTGGCTGTGTTTGCCAGATTTGGTATTCTGCCATCTGGGTCTATAAACAAGATGCTGCATTTCTGCAAAAGATTTTTGAGAGCTGGGTAATTGAGTTGCCTTAGGGCTGACCAGCCTGGGAATTTACATTTCAGAAGGCTAAGATGTCTCTCAGGGTACTCACCCGGGAGTGCTGAGGAGTACGGCCACTTTCTTGTTCCAAGGGCATGTTTCCATTAAGAGGATGAAACACTGATTTGATAGTAGAGATATATGGTTTTTAATCCTATCTTGTGATCCTCAAGACACTAACATCCTGTTTTAGTGACTTAATGAAGATGAAGTGAGTGCCTTTTTGTACAATACATTTTAATACATGGCTTACACTGGACAATTTGGTAAGAACTATCAAAATTTAATAACCAAATACTCTCTATTTCCATATCTAAGAATATATCCCCTACATATATTTTCATATATGCATAAGAACCTGTGGTCAAGGATATTCGTTATAGCATTGTTAATAGAAGAAAAAAATTAAACTCACCTAACCAAAAAAAAAGCAACTAGTGCAGTATCATACATTATGATGTATTTGCTCAACTGAGTACTACGTAATGATTTAAAATGAACATAGCATATCTGTAGGTACTTGGTATAGAGAGGAATGTCGTTTCTCCACTTCACTGAGTTTCCGTAAATAGAGATTTTCCCCTATGAACAGCTGTGGGCTTCTGTCCACCCTTTACTCCTCTGAGTTTGGTTATATCAGTAACTGATTAGTGGGAGATGGGCCTTGATTCGTGTTTTTTAATTGGGCAGAACCAGTCTAACAATTTGGTCTGTTTTAGTCCTTCTGCCTCCCGGATGGTGGGAGAAGTAAGTTGTGGAGAGTGTTTGTTCTGCAGACTCAACTTTCTCTCGAATTGGCTGTTCCAAGGTCTCTGACGGGGAAGAGGAAATTGGCAAGCCCTGTGGTTCTCACCTTTAACTAAGTCCTCTTACCTGTTCTTCATCAGCACTGAAGCTGGTTTTTGGATTCTCCATCTAGTGACCCTTGTCACATTTGATTGGTTCAGGAGGCTGGTGAGGAAGAGTCATGCTCTTTATTGGGTCCTCTCAAAATCCCCAAAGCATGGATAGTCACTAATCTCCAGAACATAAAATTAGGTGGAAAAAGTAAGATGCCAAGTAACAGTATCATTTGTGTTTAACAGGAGTGTTTATATATGCTGGTATATTAATTATCTCTGAACTGTGGATATACCTGAGGAAAAAATTTTCAGGCAAAAAAAAGAGGGATGGAGGGTGGCTTATGTTTCACTGTATAAACTATCTTTTTTTTTTTCTTAACCTGTATTTTTATATTACTTTTTCAAAAAAAAAGCAAATTAAAAATATAAAAATAGAAATAAATGCATTCTAATTTATTTGAGCACAATATGTTCTTAGGACATAATATGATTAAGCAACAATTCTCTAAGCGATTATTACTCTTTGAGGAAACTGCTATGCCAGGCTCTCCGCTAAGCACATGTGCCCATCTCATTTCATGGTTCCACCAACTTTATAAGGCAGACAGAAGTTTGTATATTTTTAGATGAAGACCTTGGGCCTAAAGAAGTGACCTACCCAAGGTCACACAATATTTATCAGGGCAAAAGTATAAACTCAGGTTTTTGCAATTCCAAAGTCCACACTCATTTATATCACACTGAGGTTCTACTTTGTGGGCCACTTCATTTATTCACCCAGGAAAGACTACATTGAATCAATGAATGAGGGTGAACCAGAACTATTGCCATGTCATTTGGTGTCTGAGATCTGTGTGATGCATGAGAGTGCTTTGTATTAAGGCCTAGAAAACCCTTGTTTAACTTGCAGATGGATTAAGTATTGACCATTATAAGTGAGTTAAAATACCCTTCTTTGATCAGGCAGCTAGTTTTCTGGAGAAACCATGGCAAATGGAGCACAGGATAAGAAAATAGGTGGCTCTGTCCTTCCTAAGTAGGCTTTTTTGTGGCATCACAAGGTTACTAATGGCCTTGTTTGGGGGCTTACAGAAGAATTGGCAATGTGAGATCACTACTGACTGATATTAATACATTGCATTTATTTCATATTTTAATTTAAAGTAGATTATGTTTCTCTCGGTATATTCATGAACTCTAGACTACTCCATGTCATAGAATTTCCTTTGGGGCTTGAAAGATCAATTCAATTCTTGACTCTACCACTTTCTAGCTGGTGACCTTGGGCAGTTTAACTCTTGTCTCAATTTTCTCATTTTTGAAATGGGATAATAAGAGTACTTACCTCATAGGTTATTGTGAGGACTTGCAATGCTTAGGGGACATACTAAGTGCTCAATAAGTCTTATTTATTTATCATTATTATCCTATCCTAAAATTGCTTTTCATGAAAAAGCCTTTAACAATTACTCTTGAACACAGATTTTTGATAACTTCAAGGTTAATGGATGAAATAAAAATGTTTCAGAACTCTTGAAAAACCTGATTAATTTGTGAAACTGCTAATTAAGTTCAAGCAAAACAAAGAATTAATTACATAAAATTAAATAACTGATGAAGATAATGATTTTATGACTTTTATTTGAAACATCATTTGTTTTTTACTTAAATATTTTATTTTCCATATTTAAGAAAATTTTCTGTTATGCTATCTGTAATTTACAACAATTTGGTAAAGTGTACTTTTTAAATAAAGATGGAAGCATTTACTTTTCTGCCTACTTGATTTCTCCAAAATTCAGAAACTATTGATGATTATTCTTACTTTTTTTGACAATATGGTTATTTTTATAAGTTCAGTAAAATTCTGCTATCTCTTTATGGCAGGACACAATTGGAAACATTGGTTATATTACCAAGGCTTTGATGGAAATATTTAAGAATGTGAATAAAATGCCTGTCTTAACGGGTTCCCAACTTACAGTGGGTGAGTAAAAATTGTCACTTCCTGGCAAGGTCAGGAACCTTAAGATTGTAAGTAAAACCTAAAGTCTGTCTTGGTTTGGCTTCCTAGACTCAGGTTTTGAAATCTGAGATTCCTGTGTGATCTAAATGAAAACCTATAATACTGTTACTAGACTGTAGCTCTATGTATTTTTTCCAGGTTCTTATTATCTACCTGCAGACTAGACTAGATCCTGAATTCTCCTAATTTCCTCCAGGATTTGGCTACAACTTTCCTACTAAAATCAAAAGCTGCTTTGTTCCTGACACCCACTATGCTGATAGTAGATAAATTTTAAGAAACAAATCTTGTGCTGCATATGGGCTACCCCGAAGATTCACCAAACTTCACCAAGGCCATAACCAGAGACAATCAAACTGCAAACCAAAAAGAGAAATAAAGGTTTTCATGCTGTAGACAGCTTTTCTCAAGATGTCTAAACAACACTCCGTAACATAATGAGACTCTTACCTCTCTTAATGCCAACCTTTTATACTTGGCAGGATAATGGTGTAGTTGAAATTTCACAATCAGTAACATCTGTTGGTAACTTAATAGAATTTAACCTACTAAGTCCTTTAGTATTCACTGGTTAAATAAAAAAAATGTCTGTGCTAATAGTATTAGTATTGCTAATTAGTATTAGTATTGCTAATACTACATGCTGTACCTGGATAAATTCATCTGGGAAAGCTGAGACCCATATACACAAAATAAGAAAACAGGCCACATGGTTACAATGGGTCTCACCTAATTCCTTATGGTCATTTGATTTATTCAATAGGTTACCTTTAAGCCTAGGTTCATGGCTCAAACCTATTATATTAATACAAACAAGGATTGTAATATTACTATTAATTTTACTTTGTACTTTTTTTTTAAACTTTGTATTTGTTCAGACATGCCTGTAAAATGTATTTCTTCAAGGCTGGGCATGGTGGCTCACACCCATAATCCTAGCACTTTGGGAGGGCGAGGCAGGAGGATTGCTTGAGGCCAGGAGTTTGAGACCAGCCTGGGCAAGAGTGATACCTTGTCTCTACAAAAATTTTTTTTTTTTTTTTGAGACAGAGTCTCACTTTGTTGCCCTGGCTAGAGTGAGTGCCGTGGTGTCAGCCTACCTCACAGCAACCTCAAACTCCTGGGCTCAAGCAATCCTCCTGCCTCAGCCTCCCGAGTAGCTAGGACTACAGCCATGTGCCACCATGCCCGGCTAATTTTTTCTATATATATATTTTTAGTTGTCCAATTAATTTCTTTCTAATTTTAGTAGAGACAGGGTCTCGCTCTTGCTCAGGCTGGTTTCAAACGCCTGAGCTCAAACAATCCGCCCACCTCGGCCTCCCAGAGAGCTAAGATTACAGGCGTGAGCCACCGCGCCCAGCCTACAAAAATTTTTTAAAAAATTAGTGAGGTATGGGGGCACATGCTTGTAGTCCCAGCTACTCAGGGGGCTGAGGCAGGAGGATCTCATTGGATTCATTCAAGTCTTCCTGGAACTTGAAAGCAATCCTGGGTAAATTTCAAGCAGGGGTCTTAAATTTAGAAAGTGTAAATTTGCAAAGATTAAATATGGCCATTTTGAGAAAAGGGGCAAATTGAGTGATAAAAAGAATAAGGAGTATGACATCCAACCTACAAATCAATAGCAAATATAAGAAAAGATTGAAGCTGAATGAGATGATAAATGTGTGGATGGTTGGCCCAGGATCCAAAAAGTAGGAAGTAATTGCAACAAATGGGCCAAAGCCATTAAGACAAAACATAATGGGGATAATGAGGGCATGATGGAAATATTTTAGTAGAGCACATGGGCTTAGCTGTAGAGTGTGCAAATGGCTTGGAGTATCGGTGGACCTTAAGCACGTTAATAAAACTATAATGACCGTAAGGAAAGGGGGACAGTGCTGATCCACATGTACTTGGAGTGTGTGTGTTTGTGCTTGAATGTGAGGGTAGTTATTTTAAATGTAATATTCTATAAATTAGTTTGACCTCAGAAAAATGTAACCAGACTGCAGAGAAACCTCTAACTGGGTACCGTATTCTATATTGGATTCTAATATATGGTTACCATGTGTATGGAGAGAAATGGGGTGGAATGGAGAGTGTGTGTGTGTGTGTGTGTGTGTGTGTGTGCGCACATGTGTGTGTGTTTCCTGGAGATGAGAATTGAGGGGTCTGGGAAGAAAAGGACTGACTTTCATGGCTGACCTCACATGATAATGGCTACTACATGGAATAGTAAACATCTCTGTAGTTCCAGTGCATAGAATTAATGTCACTTACAAAATGTAAACAAGGAAATTTTTTTTTTTAGCTTTGAAAAAAGAACTTTTTATACATTAAGCTGTCTGAAGATGGAGTAAGCCTCCTTGTATGGTAGTGTGTTCCTTGTCCCTGGAAGGATGATGAAAAAGACATTATGTTTTTCAGTGAGGTTATTGAGGGGGAATTCAAATATCAAATGGACAGTGGGGTCAAATGAATTTTTGATCCTTCTCAAATCTGAGATTTTGTGATTTTATAATATTTAGATTTTTTACCATGTGGGGAGAATTGGAAAGGGGCTTGAAGAACAGAGAGAATGATTGTAGGAAATCATTATATGAATAAGTTACAGAGGCCATTTCTGGAACAAAAATGTTAAAAAAGCTTAAAAGATAAATGTTTCCATTTGTTATAATTCAATATATATTATTTGTATTTCCTATACTGCTCCCTTTTCTAAATGATGTAAAAATCTTTACAAATACATTTGGCATAAAATGAATGAACCGAAATGCAGAAACAGTCTGGACCATCCAGCTGGTTCCTTTTCGGCAGAAAACAGCGACCTTCTGGGACAGCAGAGCCGGGCTGGGAGGGCGCTGGGTACTGTCTGCCTATGCGCGGTGCGACGAGGACATGGGCAATCTACGGATTCCTGCTGCTCTCGCATTTGTGTGTAGTGGGATGCCTTCAGGAACAAGTCATGGAAAATCCACTTAAACAAGGATATTTTATCATATCATGTTACATGGTAAGGAACCCAGAATAAGGCAGTTACGGGCTTGGTGGATTCGGTGGTTCAGTGCTGTCGGATACTCAGGTTGAGTTCTCTGTGATCCTGTTTGGCGTTCCCTTCATAGCTGCCACCTGGAAGAATAACATAAACAATACATAAGCTGGATGAAGCGGATGCATAAATATTCAATAATAGTCTCACATGATAATGCCTACAGGCTAAAAAAAAAAAGTGTTTAAAAAGAACACACTACTGGTAAAATAAATGAGATGACCCTGAATGACGTAGGTTAATTCATATTTTACGCTATTCGTAGGGCCAGACACACATTGGGCAAATGAGTGTTCAATGTCTGAATAAAATCAGGGTTCTCTTAGCAGGGAAGAAGAGTGATGAAATAGACATGAATGATGGCCAGGCAACCAACAGTGCCTGCCACAAGCCTCTTGTGCCGGGGCCCAATGTCTGTTTTAACAAAAACACCTGCTGTATTAATGTGGTCCACAACAAAGTACCTCAGCCTGGGAGGCTAAAAGCAACAGAAATTTATTGTCTTACAGTTTTGGAAACTGGAAATTTGACAGTAAGGTGTTGGCTGGGCCATGCTTCCTCTGAAACCTGTAGGAAAACCTTTCATTGCCTCTACCCAACCTCTGGTGTTTGCCAGCAGTCCTTGGCATTCCTTGGCTTGTAGATATATCACTTCAATCTCTGCCCCCAGCATCACATGACTGTCTTCTCCATCATCACATGGTATGGCTCTGTCTTCTCTTCTTATAAGGATGACAATCATATTGGATTAGGGCCTGCCCTAATGACCTCATCTGAACTTCATTATACTAATAAGACCTTATTGATTATACAAATAAGGCCATATTCACAGGGGTGCCAGGGATTAAAACTTTAACACATCTTTTTTGGGGGACACAATTTAACCCATAATGCTTACGTAGTGATGCTCTTTTAGGAATCCCTCCCTTGCCTGTTTGGAGTCTTCCTCTGTAAAACGAGGTCCAAGGTTTCCATCCCTATGTACAAAGGGTATGGAAATAGCATGGTATGTTGGAAAGAACACAAAAACAAAGTTTGAAGACTTGAGTACTAAATACCATTTGGATCATCTTGGAAAAGGCACTAATTTCCTCTGAGCCTATTAATTTCCTCCTATTACCTGTCCATAACCTTCCCAGGCAATAGATACAGTACTCTGACCCAAGGGCATTACTTGCCTGGTGCCAGAGCTCTATGGCCTTCTATGGAGATAAGTATCTGGGCCACCATTGCCTCGTACCATTAAACATTCATTTAATTAACCCTTTTCTAATGTAATGCTAATGCAACACTCTGATTACAAAGTCTTCCCATGTGATGTGCTCTTAGAAGATGTGAGTTTACTTTCCCCAAATTTCTCAGTATAATTTAAATATTATGAAAAATAAAGATTTCAATTTTTTTCCCCTAAATTCTTGGTTGTGAAACTTCATGGTCTTTCTCCTAGTAAGGCAGGTTCTACAAGATAATGTGACCTTCCCATTTTCCTTAATATATAATGTCTTTACTTGTTTGGATATTTGCAATTTGGCATGCTTGTGGTTTAATAAGAGAGGTGTAATTATTGGTTGAGATTTTAAATTATGAAAATAAGGAAGTATAAAAGTGAATGAAGTCAAGTTATTACAAGTGACATTTGTAAAGAAGAACACTCTCCATTTAGAGGAGCAGGATGGTTCAGAAGAAAAGTGGATTTCTCAAATTCCACTGACTCCTTCAACAAAGGTGAAGAGTCTGAGTGTGTGATTAGACGAGCCCAACACAGACCCAGCTGAGTTGGCATGAGGTTAGGGGAAGGGGCTGTACTGATGAATGAGATCACTTATTCTTACCTATTTCAGGACAGTCAGAGGGAAAGAGGCTCGGGATAAAATCGTGACAGTTGGCTCCGACTCTGGGTCAGGACACGCACTCTAGCTTCAGCGACTATAGTGATCATTGTTCGTGTCTGTGCAATACCCTTTCTTCCCCTTCTTCTAAGAGAACCTGCCTCCCTGGCCACAGGGTGGGTCTATAACACAGGCTGGAACCATCGTATCATTCTGGATTGTTTCTTTCCAGTACAGTATTACCCTCTTGGTTAGGAAATAAGCTGATGAAGCTGAGCAGTCTCTAAGGGACACAGGGCACAAGCACCTACTTCAGATACAGTGAAGGAGGCTAAGCGACAGAGAACCAGCTCTCAGACGGCCGGGCTAACAGCCACAGAAAACAATGGGTCATCACTTCCCCCGACCCAGAGAGCAGAATCAGTGTCTACTCAAGGTACCTTCATTTCTGCTTTAACAGATGCATTCCTAAAATTCACTGCACTGTACAAATCATGAAATCATGAAGTGGCAGAAAGAGGGTTATTTGCGAACGGACGGAAAGTTGTAACACCAGATGTCAAGAGGTTTGACTTGTAACCCATGCAGTGGATTGAGCTAGCTGGGCGACGTTTGAGGTGTGTGGATGTGTGTGTATTTCGACTCATTTTTATTCAGGTGAGTGCAGTTTTCTGTGTTCACCTAGTGGACAATATTGTGCCCAGGTAAATACAAAATTAGCGTTATGGTCAACTTCTTTCCTAATATATCCATTGCATTGGAACAAAGTTGGATTTTAGACATAAGCATTATGGCAGAAAAGACTGTTTTTCTAGAAAAAACTTATTTTCTCTTCATCTACCTAAAAATGTTTCATGGAAGTATATTTAAATAAAATGTTTCCCATTTAATAATAAAGCAAAAAAAGATTTTGCCCCCCAAATATGTGCAGAAGACATACAATTAATGAAGCATATTCTGAGATCTGGAAGCATATTCTGAGATCCAATTTCATACGGTTCTATGACATGCTGCTTGCTTCTATATATCTGGGGTTAGGCACACTGGCTCTGTATCAGATAGACCCTGCCGGTCGAGATTTATAATGCTGTTGCTGTGTGTATGTGTGTTTGAAAGTGTGTAGCATCTTTGTGCTAAATTACTTTTTATTCTCTGAGGACAAATAAATTAGTCACACAACGAAAGAAGGAGGAAAAAAATCAATTCTTAGTCGGCATACTGCAGATCAGCTCAGCATTTCCCTCTCGATGCTGATCTCCAATTCGATTAGAAAAATGCTTTTTGGAATGAACACTGTGAATGCTAAATTTCAAAGTGTTTTTTATTTATGGTTATTTTATTTTTTCATTTAGTACCCTTTGTATATAGCATTGGTTAAATACTTTTTAAAATTGCTGATTTTACTTCTTCATTCTGCCTTAGAAAGTGGCAAGCCTGAATGACATCTTTAGGTGAAAAAAAATTACAGGCCGAATGTGAGGCAGCACTGGACTTAAAGGGTCCTAGTTCTTCACTCACCAACTCTGTGATCTTATGTAGTTATCTAATATTCCTAAATTTCACTCAACCTGAGAGCCTGGGGTGTGTCCCCAACACCTGGGAAATCGCCTGTCTCCCAGGCTCGTCCGCCTTCCTCACTGTACTTTTTAGTCTTTGAAAAGCTCCTTGTAGTCTGTGCAGACAGAGGAAAATATCATTCCTGGAAAGTTTGAAGCAAACTTAAAAGGAAATTGCAACATAATAAAAAAGAAATTAAAATTCTAGCTGACTTACCCTTTCTCTTAAATCTAAATAAGGAATCCTTTTAAGGAGAGCAGACCCTGCGACCACTCGCCTTACTCCTGTCCTGACGTTCTGTCTTAAGTTCATGTTCTTTCCTCACCAATTACTCCTTCTTTGAATCTCTCTGCTCTCACCTCAAGCTCCTTTTCGCCGCAAAATTTCACCTTTTCCCACAAATGTTGACTCAAGCCACCCGCCCTGCCATACCGCCCCGTGAGTCCATCAGAAGCAGGAGCAACACTAGACTCTAGCCAGGCATTCTCTAAGCTTTGCAAGAAACTCAGGTGGGGTGGGGACAGTCAGCTAGTGGATGGTTGAAGACAGGGGGTTTGCTCAGTCTCATAAGCAAATACTAACAGTGATTCTCAAATCTAAACGTCCTTTTTGATAGCCCGCGGGTGTGCTCCTCTCAATGTGTCTGCTCTCCTAAGGAAAGACATCTATTTATTCCCACTCTCCTTCCCCCCAGGACAATATGAAAAAAAACCACAGGATGAGAAATTTCAGCACTATCTCTTCCACTGTAATGCAGAAAAAAAGGTTTCTTTTTTTGGATTTTTCTTTTTTGGCAGGGGGAGAGTAACAAGGGGGGAGGAAGGGTGCTGCAGGAACTGGAGACTTCAACAGCTGCTGTCTCTGAGGCTCTGGGAAGGGTTTCAGTTTTAATCACATTGTTAGGATTCAGAGTCTTTCTCTGATATTAATAGAAGGCAAGCAGTTTGAATATGGCACTTTTAGCTACTTAAATGTAAGTTTCGTATAGTTGTTAATTAAGACTAAAACTGTAGTATTTCATGGTCTGTAAGCCCTGTTTATGATATATTTAAGATTTTCAAGTGATCAGAGAGAATCTTTTTTATGTTGTTCAAATACTATTTTTTTATCAAATTAGTTGGGAGTTACTGCATTTTAGGAGACACTATATTTAAATGTCAAATGAAGCGGTATATGGTTAAAAGTCTGTTCAATATACATGTCTTGAGTAAAAATTAATAACTCCCTAAATTTTCTCTATAATTATAGACTTGTTATTGACTTTCAATTGGAAAGTGTAAATTCTGATGACAAGAAGCATTATCAAAGATACAGAGAGATATTTTTTAATAATAAAAGGTTTAACCCATCAGGTATTTAAAATGATTGTAATTTGTATGTATCTAATAACTTGGCCTCAAACTATAAGGCAAAATTTTACAGAATTAAGGGGAAAAATGTACATCAAAATTCACAATGGAGATTTTGACACATTTCTCCCAGTTCCTGATGGAATAAGCAGGAAAAAGAAATGAGTCAAGATAAAGAAAAGGGTTTTTTCAAATGGGAAAAATTATTACTAGTCAAGATCACAGCAAAATTAGAGGGTCAAAGGGGGACTGTTGGTTGGGATTCTAGTAAGTGTTTTATGTGTAGATGTGGGCTGTGGTTACAGGAGTATGTTCATTTTGTGATAACTCATTGAGTTGTATCTATCTTTTTATGGATGTTTTACTTCAATTAAAAATTATATTAAAAGACAGGCTTTTCTTCAAAATAACTCTTCTTCTACCTAAGTTTTTTCCTACATATACAAGTATTTTTTCCTCTTTTTTCATAGACTATATAGGAAGAAATTAACATTCATTGAATGTACTCTGTATGCCCAGAGGCATGAACTGGGTCTTGTTTTCCTTCAGCCAAAAGTATTTGGATTCCAAACATAAAAATATCCTTCCTTGCAATCATCTCTTCCCCACATTGCAGTTGTGAAAAATAATTTGGAGAAAAAAGAAAGTGAGTAAATAGCATATTTGCACATGAAAACAAGTAGAAAATTTAGAGTAGAGAAATTACAACTTCAAAAGCTTTGGTAAAAATAGGAAATGCAATCTTCATTAGTCCATAACCAAAATTAAAAATTATTAAGATTTCAATAATTTACAATAATAATCATTATAGGAACAGTAATAATAGCTAATGTATTTGAACATTTACTATATGTCATGCACTGTATTAATTATCTGTAGCTGCATGTCAGTATTACCACAGAGTTAGAAACTTAAAACAGCAAATGTATATTATCTCAGTTTCTGCAGGTCAGAGTCTGGACACAGCTCAACTAGATTTGTTGCTTCAGGATCTCCCAAAACTGCAACCAGGGCTGTGGTCTCATCTGAGGACCGACTGGGGAAGGATCTACTTCCAAGTTCATGTGGCTGTTGGGATCACTCGGTTCCTGATGCCTATGAGGCTGCCAAACTTGGGGCCTTGGTTTCTTGTTGACTTCTGAGCAGAGGCCACCTGCAGTTCCTTGCCATGTGGACTTTCCTGACATAGCTGCTTTCTTCCTCGAAGCTAGCAAGGGAGAGAGTCATCCCTCCAGGTGGATGTTACAGCCTTGTGTAATATAATCATATACATGTAATCACGTACATCTCATAATCATATACATGTTCATCTCATTGCCTTTGCTGTATTGAGTTGGCCAGAAGCAAACAGGTCTCATCCACACTAAAAGGGAGTATATCACATAAGGCTGTGAATATCTCATTGGAAATTATGAGGGCTACTTTACAGTCTGCCCTTCACATGCACAACACATATTTACATGGTTTTTCTCACTTGTTACTCACTACAGTTCTATGAGGTAGCTACCCAAAATGCCTCTGTTTTATAAATGAGGAAACTTTGGGTACAGCAAGGTTAAATAACTTATCTATCTTTTCATACTGGAGTTGTGATTCAAGCTGAGGCATCTAGAAATTGAAGTTATTTGCCTTTATTAGGTTAAGGCTTATTATTTCATAATTAATAAAAATTTCATAATAAAAAGATTGCAAAAGGATAAAATCTTTTCAAGTATTACAGAAGTATATATTGTAATAGATTATTAAAATAGATATTCCATATTATTCTTATCTACTTGAATAGGCAGTAAATTCTATCTCAAGATTAAAAAGAAATTGAGCCTGAAATTATCTTTTGTCAGATTATTTGCACTATGTTAAAGAAGAATACATATTTCTAGCATTTTATTCATATATTCATATTGGTTACAAGATTGCACATTTTAGTTATACTATTCCACATCTCAAAGATATATTTAAGATTGAACTTAATTAAAATTTTCATTAGCCTGTTTTAGCACATGATTTAGGATTACTTTTTTTCACATTTCTAAAAGGAAAGTAAGAGGAAGAAAAAGAAATGAACTGATTCTAGGGATTTTGTTAGTAATTATTAATAGCAATAGGTTAGCTTTAAGGCAATGTGCTGCCACATGTTGGCCGCTGCAGGCATGAGGAGTGGATTCTTACTATGCTCGGGATCACGAAGAATCAGTATGATAAGGCCACAGAAGCAAAGCTGAGCAATTTCGGAAATCTCTATGACTCGTCTGTCAGGCAGCTAGGCCATGCCTATCTGTTAAAAAGCAGCATTACTGTTGAACTTGACTCCCTCTTGCCTCAGGTAGACAGAAGTAAGGCTCTTCTCTAGGACAGAGACCAGCCACTAGAGCAGACGATATCAACACATTTATCAAATCATCTTGTGTAGAACACCACTTTTACAAAACTTTAATAGATGTTCCACAAAATAAAGGCTCGTAGAGTCAAATATGTTTGGGAAATATAAGAATAAATATAATGAGTAAAGGTTTATATGGGTTTTCTCTGAGCTTTAACAAAAGGGCTATACTGTTAATATAAAGAATTCCTATAGTTCTTTGATGATAGAACATGGCCCACACCTTCCACAAAACAGAATTGGGGGAAATGCTCTTGAAATTAGGATTCTTTTAGAGTGTTAAGTAATGAATATTTTATATTAATTTTTAATATTCATCTCAACACTTCCTGGATGTGTCTCTAGTGGAAGGATTTCAGAAAATTGTGGTGTTGACTCAGCATTGACAATTGCACTGCACTCTGTTAGTGGCAATGAAAATAATAAAAATATAAATACTTACAGTTAGCATTTATTGAGAGCTTATTAAAAATACTGTCCTAGAAATTCATATAGATTATCCTGTGTGATCATTTTATATTAATAGATGAGATCCTGAGGTTGAGAATCTTGTCAATGTCACACAAATAGGAAACAGCAGAGCCGCTATTCAAAGCCACAGTTTTGAGTCCAGGAAGAGCAGCTCCACAGCCACCAGCCATAGGTGACTATCGGGCACCTAAAATATGTCTAGTCTGAAGTGAGATATGCTGTAAAATTTTGGATACCTAGTATGAAAACAAGAATCTAAATATCTCATTAATAATTTTTATATTTATTACATATTTTTGCAGAAATTTTTCACAGTATTAGTGGCTTTGTTCCCTCTTATGTATTCTATGAGATATACAATAAATGGCAGAAAGTGAGACCTTCCTGTCTGTAGTAGATAACACTTGTTGCAAAACACTAAATCTTACCAAGGCACAGCACTCATTTGTGGGTAGCTTGCAGTTTTTTGCCCAAATAACCAATAACAGAAAAGTGACACCCGCCTCTCTCATGCTGGCTTGCACTGCCTGAGAGTGTCCAGTGGCTGTCAGAGCATGGGGAGCATATACAGTGGCAGAGCACAGTGGAGGATTTTCTATTTAACTATTTCAGGAACATATTTCATAAATAAATAGCGTTATAAAACATCAGCATTGTGCCAGGCAGTGAGTAATACATTATGTACCACAGAAACTGAATCTTGGATTGGTTAAGTAATTTGCTCTAAGATACACAGCAAATAAAACACAGAGCCAAGATTTAGACCAAGGCAATCGGACCCAGCGAAACTTTCTTCCTGTCCTTCTCATCCCTGGTACTCACTAGAGTCACCTGGAGAATGTGGAAAAAAAAAAAATCTAACTCTTTTGGCCACATGTGAGACTAATTAAATCACAATCCCGGGGGTTGGGCCTCAGGCATTTTTAAAGCACTCCAGGGGATTCTACTGTGCAATGAGGTTGGAGAAGCATGGTTTTTTGCTATATATTGTCTTATATCACAAAATTTTAATATGCCACCAAATTCTTTTAGCTACGTACCCTTTTCTCCTGTTTTCTTTTTTTTTTTTTAATTTCACAGTTAAGAGGACAAAAATATTATGTACTGAGGAAACATATTCATTCAGAGTAAGCCATAGATATGAATTCTCACAGGAACCTATCAAACATAAACAGGTAATAAAATGTGCTTTTTCTCTTTTAAGCGGTATCTTTTTAGTTTTGATTAATTTGGCTTTACTTCCTTTGTGTTGCTTAAAGGGAAGATCCTGCAGTCTGAATTCATGCCATAAACACGAATATTTTTCTAACTCCACTGCTCATGTACTTAATAAATGTTTTAATGCTTCAATAAACAGGTATTTAAACTGTTCAAATCATTTTAGGATTAAGTCCAAGTTAATCATTTATTTGAATGTCAGCACGAGTTGCAATTTTTGGACTTCTTTAGGTGGTTCATTTACTCAGTTTCTTAGCACTAGATAACAGGGGTTTTTCTGGTTTTCTGATAAGAGTTTTGCATTGATTTTTTTCAAGAAAAATCTAGAATTATAATGTGGAAATAATGAATTTCTGACTGCAATTGGTGTTGAAGAAACTAAGAACCAAGTTTCCCTTAAGTAATTAGCTCCAGATACAAATTAACTAAACATATATACCAGGTACTGTTCTAGGAACTTTAAATTTATTATCTCATTTCTCATAAATACTTTATTTTCATTTTCCAAATGCTATTATTTCCATTTTATGACTAAGAAAAAGTTTCCCTAGATGAGTGACAGAGCTCAGATTTCTGGACAGGAAATTTGACATATCATAAGCTGTACTTTAAAATATATATCTTTAAGTCTTTATTTTTAAATTCATTTTAAGTCTTTGAATCAAGATATTCTTCATTCAGTAAACAGTCTAAAAAGAGTACTTTTACTATATACGGCATAAAGGAAGACGGAATTAAAAAATACAATTTGGAAACTGAAATTATAATGACGCATTCTGTGATAAAAGTACTTTTCCATCCCTAATAACTCAGGGACACAGCCACAATGGGAGAGGATTTTGAGAACAAGTGAGAGAAGTCTGAAACAGTCTGCTTGAGGAAGTGTAATTGGGAAAGTTCGAGAATAGTAAGCGAAATAAATGTAAATTTCCTGATATTCAGCCCTTGCCATAATTCAAATAATTACTTATGATAACATGAAAATCATCCCACAAAATTACTAAATTTGGCCATGACTGATTTTTATTCATTAGGACTATTTTATTATAAGGATGTGAAATTGCACTTAATAAAATGAGATATTCTGAAACTATTCTTCAATAGAAAATTTAAAAATCTTTAAAAATGGATTTGCATTTTAATCTTCTACATGAAAGGAAAGAAATAATTCATTTTGAGACATCAGGATCTGCCTTGCTCTTCTGTCATAATTTTCTGTAGTTAGCTTGAGAGAGTCTTGCACAGAATACAACTGACATGGGAAGCAGCAATTTTAGGGTATCATTAAGGCAATTTTGGTTAACCAAGTACCATTTGCAAAAAAAACAAGATTTAGTTTTTACATGATGATCCCAAGGAGTATGAAGAAAGACAAAGAAATAATATAAGTTAGCTATAATCTGCCCAAGTATTTGTAAATACTCAAAGGGGAGGCAATCAGTGAAAACTGCACTTATTTAAAGTTTTAAAAGTGGAAGAGAATATAAGGGGGAACTACGTGAACACCAATTAAACTCCAGTGAAGAAAGAAAGTTCTAGCTGTACTATCTGTATTAAAATCAACCTCGCCTACGCTGTCTGGTCATGCCTTTCAATATCCAAATCTTGTAGCCTGGTTTTCAGCCCTGTTTTTCTCCATATTGCTAAGAAAATGAAAGATCATTTTATTTCATATGTAACTAGTAAATTTGAATGTTGATAAAGGCAGTTAGTTACAATATTCAGATGATTTTGATTTGTCTGTTTTTATGTATAATTTTTGTTAAAAGCTTGTTCT
The DNA here is from genome assembly GCA_963575035.1 of Avahi laniger. Lineage (NCBI taxonomy): Eukaryota > Metazoa > Chordata > Mammalia > Primates > Indriidae > Avahi > Avahi laniger. Next base: position 9,963 of record CAUYSK010055405.1, on the reverse strand, counting down.
CAAGGGTAGTGTCAAATGAAAATGACAAGCTATATTATACTAAGCTATTAGCTAATAGCTTGGGTTACATGTCTGAGAAAGTGATGTGTACTAGATTTCTATTTGCTCCAAGTGACATCAGTTGAACTCAGACCAGTTTAGTTGGGCGAGGGGGGTGGGAATTTAATGGTTCACACATAAGAGAAGGGCAGAGGGCGATGCCAACAGTCCTGCCTCCCTCAGTGTTGCTTTTAACTGTGTCGGCTTCATTCTCTGGCAGGGTCTATGCAGTGGATGGCCACTGGCAGACTAAGGAATACAGAGCTCTTACTCTTACAGTGATCACACATCTTGGTTAGCTCAGGAAAGTCTGAATTTGTGTCTGTTGTGTCAAAATATTAATAATCTGCCTTTTACCTTTCAGAAGTGTTCTGTTTGGATGACAAATTATGTGGTTACCCTACCTGATAGCCAGTGTAACCACAATGTTAGGAGACATCAATACAACTTCAATTTTGTCTCATGGCATCCCTTTAACATTTATTTGATGATCGTATTCTCTCCTGCCCTTGTGTATTTGTCCGTTTGCACTGCTTTAACAGAATAGCATAGACTGGGTAATTCGCAGAAAACAGAAATTTTTTTCTCACAGTTACGGAGGTTGGGAAGTTCAAGATCAAGGCACCGGAAGGTTTAGTGTCTGTTGAGAAATCAGTGTCTCTTCCAAGATGGCATCTTATTGCTGCATCCTCCAAAAGAGCAGAAGAGCAAAAAAGACCTGAGCTAGTTCCCCTCAGCTCTTTTATAAGGGTGGAGCTATCATGATTAAATCACTTCCCAAAAGGCCCCACCTCTTAATATCACCACAATAGGAACTAGGTTTCAACTCATGAATTTCAGAAGGAACACATTCAACCTACAGCATTTTGCCTGTGCCCCTTTCCCCACCAAAAAAATTCATGTCCTTCTCATGTACCAAATACATTCATTCCATCCCAATAGCTCCACAAGTCTTAACTCATTCCAGCATCCACTCGAAGGTCTAAAGTCTAGAGTCTTATCTAGATATCATCTAAATCAGATATGGGTTAGACTCAAAGGTGTGTTTCATCCTGAGGCAAACTTCTCTCCAGCTGTGAACCTTTGAAATAGAATAAGTTATATGCTCCCGAAATAGAATGGTGGGACAGACACAGGACAGATATTTCCATTCTAAAAGGGAGAACTAGGCAAGAATACGTAACAGATCCCAAGAAAGTCAAAACCCCAACAAGGCAAACAACATTAACTCTTGAGGCTTGAGAATAACCTTCTTTGACTCCATATCCTGCCTTCTAGATACATCGAAGTAGGGGTTGGATCCCCCAAGACTTGAGCAGCACTGCCCCTATGGCTTTGCGGGCCACAGGTCACCTTTCAGCTCTCATGTAGTAAAGTTGTATGCCTGCAGCTTTCCCAGGCTGTGCTGGGCACTGAATTCTGGGAGCTTAAGGGCTGCCCTACTCCCATAGCTCCACTAGGCATTGCTCTAGTGGGTGGTCTCTCAGGCAGCCCCACCCTGAGGAAGTTCTCTGCCTCGGTCCCAGGCTTTCCAAAGTATCCTCTGAAATCTAGGTGGATTTCAAATATATGCCTCCACAGCTTGTGCACTCTACGCACCTGGAAAGTTAGCATGACTATGTGCTGCCAAGGTTTACAGGCTGTATCTTCCAGAGCAGCAGCATTAGCTGCACCTAGACTTGCCTGAGCCATGTCTGTGGCTTCCAAAGAGTGTTGCACTAGCAAGCTGGGAGCAAAGACTTGAGAAGGCCCTGGAGAGCCAGCCCTGAAGATCTGTGGGTACCCAGGGATGCTATCTTGAAATCGTTCTGCTCTCAAGGCCCTGGCCCTCTGGGCCTATAGTGGGTGAGATAGCCTTACAGATCTCCAAAATGCTTTTAGGGTCATTTTCCATTGTTGTGATGAATAGCATCTGGTTTACTTCTATCAACATTAGTCTCCTTATCAAAAGGTCACTTGGTCACACCCTTTGTTTTCTCTCCTAAACATGATTTTTTATTCTTTACTTGGCCAGGCTAAGAATTTTCCAAATTTTTACATTCTGTTTTCCTTTTGACTATATATTTCGTCTTTAACCCATTTCCCTCTTTCTGCATTTTACTGTAAGTAGTTAAGAGAAGCCATACAGTACCCTGTACTTTGCTTAGAGATTTCTTCCACCAAATAGTCTAGTCCATTGCTCTTAAATGCTGCCTTCCACAAAGTACTAAGAAACGAACATAATTCAGCCAAGTTCTTTGCCAGCTTGTAGCAAGGATGGCCCTTCATCCAGTTCCAATAAGATATTCCTTTTTTCCATCTAAAACCCATCAGAATGATCTGTACCATCCATATTTCTACATTCTATTCATTACCACTTAGAAATCTCTGGGACTGAAGCTTCCTCTACAGCTCTTTTGAGCCCTCACCAGAATCACCTTTAATGCGCTATTCACAGCAATCACTTCCAAACTCTCCAGCCTCTACCCGTTACCCAGTTCTAAAGCTGCTTCCACATTTTCAGATTATTTTTTACAGTAATACCACAATTCTCTGGTACCAGTTTTTGTGTTAGTCCATTTGTGCTGCTATAACAAATTACCTTATATTGGGTAATTTATAAACAACAGAAATTTATTTCTCACAGTTGTGGAGTCTGGGAAGTTGAAGATCAAAGTGCCAGCAGGTTTGACATCTGGTAAAGCACCCAGACCTTTCTGGTAAGATGGTGTCTTGTCGCTCTGTCCTCTGGAGGGGAGAACACTGTGACTTCATATGACAAAAGGAACAGAGGGCAAAAAAGGGCTAAACCCTGTGCGAAGTCTCTTTTATAAGAGCACAAATCCATTCATGAGGCTGGAGCCCTCATGACTTCGTCACTTCCCTAAAGCCCCCTCCTCTTATTACCACCACAATGGGGATTAAGTTTCACTATGAATTTTGGAGGAAACACACAGGCAAACCACAGCACCTTGGATGGAAAATTATCTCTTACAGCTTTCCTGCTTACTCTGAAGTTATGGGCAGTACTACAGTTGTGTGTAGTCACAGAACATTCTCATTTTAGTGTAAGAATGTGTCTAATCTAAGAATTTGATTCCTTGCTTTAATCTTTCTTCAAATATTCCACTTCTCCTTCTTCCTCCAAGCTAAGGCCAGATGTTGGCAGCTGCCTGGCTTTGAAAACGGGTGAGGTCATCTGCCCTTTCTCCTCATTTGCATCTTCCTTGTATCTTAACTACTGTTTCAAACCCACCAAGATGAATGCAAGGGAAAAATGGAGCTGTGTGAGTAACAGCTCTCCTAGAAGAGGCAGTGCACAAAAATGTGGATTTCAAGGCAGCAAAAAACTGGCAGTAGTTATATATTTCTCTTGTTTTCAAATTTAATTCTATTTTGTTCAAAATTAATACAATTTTTTGAACATTTATTGAGACTTCTTTTGTTGCTCAGCAAGTAGGCTATTTTGATATATGTATGTTTCATGTACTCTTAAAAATATGTACTTGAAGTTGTAGGGTAAATTTTTCTGTAAATGTCCATGAGGACAAATTGGTTGATATTGCTGTTTAAGTCTTCTATAACCTTATTGGTTTTCTGTCTACTTGTTCTGTAAGTACTGGGAGAAGAGGCTGAAATAGACAACCGTAATTGTGTATTTGTTTCTTTATCATTTTAGCTCTTTCATTTTTTGCTTTATATATTTTGAAACTTATTTGAAATATATTAGGTGCATTTAGAATTGTTGTGTCATCTTAATAGAACACTTCCTTTTTATTAATAAAGTCTTTCTTTGTCTATGCTAAAATTCCTCGTTCTGAAGTCTGCTTTGTCCGATGTTAGTTTCATTACATTTGGAAAACTTTCAGATATTTCTTCAAATATTTTTGCTGTTTCTCCTCTTTCTCCCTTTGGAACTTCCATTGCACAAATGTTAGACTACTTGACATTTCCTCATAGGTCACTGAATCACTGTGTATAATTAGTCTTTTTTTCGCCTTTATATTCTTCATTTTTGCTAGTTTCTATTTCTTTACCTTAAAACTATTCTTTTCTTTTCCTTCAGAGACCAATTAGCTGGTAATTTCATCTAGTAAAATTTTTATTTTAATACTGTATTTTTCATATCTAAAAGTTACTTTTTTAAATATGCCATTTCCTCCTTAATTATGAATGTTATTAAGATGTTTCTATTTATAACCCTGAGAATATTCAACATAATTATAGTAGCTTTTTAATGTCCTTATGCGCTAATACTATCACATCTGTCATTTTTGTGTCTACATCTATTAACTGATATTTTACTGGTTATGGGCCACATTTTCCTGCTTCATTTTATGTTCATTTATTTTTTATTGGATGCCAGATATTGTGAATTTTTCCAGATATTGTTGACTGGCAGATTTTGTTATATTCCTTCAAATAGTGTTGGAATTTTTTTTCTGATGAGCAGTTGAGTTAATTGTGGGGCAATTCGATTTATCTGAGGCTTGCATTTAAGCCTTCTAAAAGGCTTGTTTAAAGTAGCGATTACCCTTGGGTTATTTAGCCCTACTTCTATGGTAGGACCAATTTAGGATTTCTATTGCCTGCCCTATGTATTCAGTGAGTCCTTGCAACTCCGTCTAGTGGCAAAATTCAAAAAATTCATAGCCTCTGTATAAGCTTTGGGAGTTTTTATCTTACATTCATCCAGTAATTATTATTTCCGAGAACTTTGTGCTTTGTTGACCCATGAGATCTCACCCTATGCATGCACAGATTGGATTTTAGTCAAGAGACTGAGGTGACCTCTATGCAGACTTTGTAGCTCTTTTACTGCACAATTCCCTCTTCTTTGATATTGTGTCCCACAAATTCTAGACCTCTTGCTTTCTCCCGAACTCTGATCTCTATCTCTTCAACTCAGTGAGACCAACGAACTGTGGAATCTCATTCTCTCTGTTACCGTCTTGAAATTTCTTCTGGAAAGAATGCTGGCAAGATCATAGCATTCACCTCACTGGTTTACTTTGTCTTAGGGACCACAGTCCTGTACTTTCTGTTTTCTAACATATAAACATAGTTGTTTCCTATATTGGGTTTTTTTATTAGTTGTTTACAACAGAAGGGTGATTCCAGACATTGTTACTGCCACATGGAAGCAGAAACGCTCCTGTCAGTAATTTTGAAAATAACATTTCCTCTGTGAATTTTTTGTTCCTTATAAACTTTACATGTGCAATTAGGGAACAATTTTTTTTTATTTTAACACAAAGAGTGCTCACATTCACTTGTCATGAAAATTTGCTTGAATGAATTTCATTACACAGATGATTTTTTACATCTTTCCTCATCTTGAAACAATGTATTGCTCAGTGGAATAGAAGAAATTATTTTATTTAGTTTTTTTTCATCATTGTATTTCTTATACAGTTGGCAAGATTAACTTTTTACTAATTTGTGTGCCTTATAAACTTTGTGATTCTATTAATTTATAATAAATAATGAAATTCTTATCCTTCTTATTACATTGTTTTTTTTTTTTTTTCTGCTATTCCAGGAAAAATTGACTTTCCTAAGCTTTCCTTTAAATCTGGGAACTTCAATATATATATTTGATTTTTCATGAGTATTTTTCTTTGTAAAATCTTCAGTTAAGTTTCACATTTTCATGGTTCCTCTGTTGGAATAGTCATATTAGTAACTTTCTATTTATATGTGAAATTAGAAAACTGAATGTTAAATGTTTGCTTGATTATTGACACTTTTTCTTTATATTTGACATTTTAAAATATGTGAAACAGATTTTCTATGATAGTAATACCTATACATTTGAACTGATGAAATTAATGTTTTATTGGTGATTCAGATATATTAGGAAGTCTAATAGTCAGTGATGAAATTTATCAAAATGATAAGCAACTCTTGGTAATGTTGAAGACATAAACAAATTGCAGTATTTTCTTAATTTATATGTCTTTGTATTACTAGAAAAGTCAGAGTGTTTAAAACTGTGCAAAAATACTTTGTACATGACATGGAGATATTTTCTAGGCTCAATCGCCGGGTAATTGTAGGCTTTCAAATGCACAATTACCCTGTGAAACATCCTCAAGTTACACAGTACACAGATAACTTATAGGACTTGTCCTTATATTTCAGGATATGTAGAATCTTTCGAACTCACCCACTAAATGGCAGTGGTGCCCTCTACTCCACCCATCATTGTGGCTTCCAAAAAGCCCTCACAAATTTCTAAAGCATACCCTTTAGGATATCACCACCAGTAGTATTATTCAAAGAGTTAGGGAGAAATAAATGTTGGCATGCATATAGAATGTGTCAGCTATTCACCCATTCCTTTAAGTATCTTCCCTAAAAAGGAATAAAGAACCCCCTTGCTGTGGTTTGAACTTTTGTGTCCCCCCAAATTCATATGCTGAATTCCTAACTTTCAAGGTGATGGTAGTAAGAAGTGGGGCCTTTGGTGGGTGATTAGGTCATGAGGGCAGAGCGTTCCTGAATGGGATTAGTACCCTTATAAAAGAGGCTCATGGGAGCTTGTTTACCCCTTGATATACATGTAATGGATATACAAGTTGCATAAGCAATTGACTCAGGCTCTCTGTGTGCTGTGCTTACTTTGCTAAACTAAAGCCTCTCTTTCAGCACACATTTATGGCCTCATGGGAGAGTGTATGACCCCATGGCAGAAAAGGAAAAATATGAGTTTGATTTCCAAATTACTCTGTGTAATAAACTGGTTCCCCCACTTTCATCAGCTAAGGGGAGGCTCCAACAGACAGCCTGGAAGGAAACACTCCAAGTTGATCAGAACTTCAAATGGAACATCTGGTTTTCACTATTTTTTTCTAGAAGAGATGTCCAGAGGCGTGGATCTACATACATTTATGGGCATTTTTAATGATTTTGTCAAAGGATTAGAGAAATGGGGATTAGGTGACTTGTAGGAGAAAGGTGTTGATAGATGTCTCAGAAAGGGCCTGGAGTGTGAGGAAATTTGTGAACCACAGGAATGCTTGCTCAAAGGTAGAAAGCACTCAGAACTCTGGTGGACAAGATGGCCTGCTCTGCAAAATGCTTGCTTACTGGGTTTATGAACTAAATGTCGGTAGTCAGAGGGATTACACATGGCCTCAACCACATGGTCTGCCCTGCAAAACACTACACCCTCAAAGCCCCTAACTGAATTCCAAACCCACATTCTAAGTGGATCAACAAGCCATGTCCTTCACAATAAAAAATAACAACTATAAATTTCATCCTTAGTAAGCTCTAAGTTTTCTCTCACCTATAAGGGTAGCTATGTCAATCTTCTTTCTTCTATCTCCCCTCTAGAGTAAGAGCTGTCCAACTAGTTTAGGGGTAATACCTCTGTTTTGCTCTTGACCTTAACTCGCTCTATTTTATTCAAGTCCTGGCTATTATTCATCTTACCCTTTCTACAGGTCTTTTTTAAGGCATAATCAAATTCTATCTATTTAAAAAAAAACAAAAAACAAAACCCTCTCTTAACACTGAACTCCATCCTTAGTTACCAAACAATATTTTTCTTTTTAGGCCCAGATAAATTCCTTAACAGACCAGCTTACTCTAGTTGTCTCCACTTTCTCAAGTATCTTTTACTCTGAAAATCCAAAGTTCATTCTGTGGACCTATTCTTACTGGATTAGAGCCATGTAGTATTGCATAATTACTAATGCCAGAGAAACAATTTCTACTTGGAAATTTTTATTTAAGGTATCTCAGATTAGACTTTGAAAAGCCCATGCTATTTATATTTATTTCAAATCTAAAAACAAAGCTCAGTATACTATCTCAACCTATAAATAAATTTGAATGAATTTCTCTGTCCTAGAGATCCTCCAGAGTATACACTATTTCTGCCAGGGATGACCTGTGAAGCTGGACTGACACTTAAGCCATAAGAGAGATCCCAGACCTGTTTTCTCTAGTTGGCTTTGTAGGCTATGGTTCTACGAATCAAGTACAATCATTATTTCTTGGTGTTTTGCTTATCATACTTGAATAAATGAGAATTATTCTCAAATATTGTAATGTATGATGGCCTTTATCCCATGATCAATTGTCCAAATGGAATTATTACAGATTATTATTAAACCTATGCAAGTAACTACATTGCCATGAAAAGTAAGGGGAATCAGTCAAAATATTTGTTTCCATAAGTATAACAAAAATCAAATACCGTCAAAAAATATATTTCATTTCAGTTTTCAGATGCATAGTCTACTAAAGTGAGAACTAGTGAGAACTAAGAAGAAAGAAACATGGTCTCCATACATACTCTTCAGAAGTATAAGATCTTAAAAATATTACCAATATTTAAAACAAATAATCAAAATTAAATGTCTCTTAGTTTATTCAGTCCTATGCAATTAATTTTTGTCCTACTGGATCTTGGGCCAGCCTTCTGCTTTCATGAAGTCATCCACCTCTGGACTAAAAGGAGTCCTGGAAATCCCGACTCAGTCCCCTGGCACAATCTCAAAGACATATTAATACAAGGCGAGTCAGCCTGGGCATCTATATGCAAAAGTTTATTCTTTGAATTATCAGTTGTTAGGTTTCTGTTACAGTCCTCTCCTTGAGGCTCTGAGAATGCTCTTCTTGGCTAAAGACAAAAGTTCTAGTCTGAACTTAGAGTAGGAATATAAGCCTCAGAGTAAAGCTTATAGCTACAGATGAGACAGACCTGGGTGGTTGATTTGTTGCTATAACTAACCATATTGGAAGGAGAAAGAGTACAAATCCCCCACTGGGCATTTTGTAAGAATATCTTTAATGTTGCCCCTGAACCTAAGGACATATTATGATCAGTGAGTTTATTAAAATATTTCCAAGGTCTTCTAATCCATTCTGTAATCTCTGAAACATTTATTGTAGTAACATTTTATCTATATAAAATTATTCTTTGATTTAAAAACTCTACTCATGGGAGTACTTATAATACTATTAGAGGTAATTAAGACATATGGAGCATAACAAAAAGCCCTAATTATTTCCAGATCCCTCTTTTCAAGTTTGAATAAATAAATCTTTTGATCCACTGTGGAACATCTCAAAGTTAGTTTTAAACAGTAAAGAAATCCATTTTTTTTCTAAATTGAGAATCTAATCTAGAAATAACAAAAATCAAACAAATTTCCGAAAGTTTTTTGTCACTGAATTAAGAGAAGATCATGTGTGCCTGGTAAATAATTACCGGTTACCTATTTAATCTGTATGAATTAGAATATTTTAAATAAGCTTAGAATAAAGTAACACTATTGTAGGAATATTAGCTTCCTCAGAGGTGAGTGAAATGTGTTCTTCTTTTGTTTTCTATATAATCGAATACATAATAAGCCACACACTTTTACACCTCTGAAAAGTGATGAGAATAACATGTGCATTAATTAACAAGATCCAAAAGTATAGCCACTCTGTCATGTACTAAACTAAGAATCAATGTGACATATGAAGGCTGTCTGGAAAGTATCCAGCCATTGTTAATATTACGAGAACATACAACATGGCTGGATACTTTCCAGACAGCCTTTGTATATTAAAAACTATGCCTATGACCAAGGTATCAGTTTTCTTTCTTAGTTAAAAAAATTATCCAAGGATCCGAAGATTATTTATTAACTATACTTAATATTAGCCCAAGGTTATAAAGTTAACTAAGAATCTTGGTTATCATGTTTTAAGCTAACAAATTAGAAAACATGATTTCAGCTGATATAAAACAATTTGGCAGACTTTTTTTTTTTTTTTTTTTTGAGACAGAATCTCACTCTTTTGCCCGGGCTAGAGTGCCGTGGCGTCAGCCTAGCTCACAGCAACCTCAAACTCCTGGGCTCAAGTGATCCTCCTGCCTCAGCCTCCCAAGTAGCTGGGACTATAGGCATGCGCCACCATGCCTGACTAATTTGCTCAAAT